>SCDZ01000332.1:0-198045 GCA_004143845.1 Drosophila lacertosa
CAGATACAGATACAGATACAGATACAGATACAGATACAGATACAGATACAGATACAGATACAGATACAGATACAGATACAGATAGATCAGTGGAATTATTATAGTATCTTTTTTATTTAATTTTTTTACGATGTAGATTCTTGAATGCAACACGCAACTGAATCAAGAAAAGATATATACATATGTATATATATATTTATATATATGTTAACTTCCTGGCTTACCGTTAGACAGCACCGCAAAGAAAGTTCACATTTTGGGTTATTAACGCAAAAAGCTGACCCCGAAAAAAGCAGCAGCAACTTGATTTATAGGCGCGACTTTACGGCCATGTTTTGTATGCTTTGTTCCACTCGTTGTTGTTGTTGTTGTTATTGTGGCTGACAGCAAACTAAGTGCGAATCATTTAGGAACGGAACAGACCAGCACCCACCCAGGCAAAAGTTTTAATAATAATTTGCAAATAAATTACAGCCAAGTTGGCGGCAGGCGCCGTTTGCCGTTCTCCGTTCTCCGTTCGCCGTTCGCTGTTAGAGGGTCCATTAGAAGGCATTGAGCAATTGTTGTTGCTTGTACATTAAGAACTCATTGGCATAAATTGCAATTTAATGTCTGCCTGCTTGCCTGCTCCAGTATATACCCTGTAATGATTGAAAGTGACTGTAGGGGGGATATGAAAAAGTTGTGTTGCAGTTTTGTTGAAGCGTATTTGAAGTTGGTTTTTCTTAACTATGTTAAATTAAAAAATAATGTCCTAAATATTGATTATACGCACAGTCTTCTTAAGGACTTAGCAGGAGCTAGAGTTAAGTAATATAGCATAAAGATCGACGTATTAAATAAAATGATCAATTTAACTATAACCTTATTATTAATCCCTTTTATGGTATAAATAATCAACAAATATCTTACTTAGAACTTAGTAAAAAGAAACAAACGAGCTCAATCTCCTCTTCTTACTTTCTATAAAAACCTTAAAGACA
The DNA here is from genome assembly GCA_004143845.1 of Drosophila lacertosa. NCBI lineage: Eukaryota > Metazoa > Arthropoda > Insecta > Diptera > Drosophilidae > Drosophila > Drosophila lacertosa. Next base: position 984 of record SCDZ01000332.1, read on the forward strand.
ATTAAAGGGTATCTTTTAGTGTGTCACTTCACTTTATTTGCTCATGCTGCAGACCTCTTAAATACGCCGGCTGCCAAATAGTTGAAGCATATTTATTGCTGCCCGGCACTCTACCAATGCCAGCTGTTGTTGTTTTTATTGTTGTTGTTGCTGTTGTCAGGCGATGCAGCATTGCGCATACGCCCCATTGGCTGCAGAGAGGGAGACCGTGAAGAATGGAAGCGTGCCAGGCGTAGCATACTTTTCAGCGCGAGCATTTCAATTTTATAGCTTCTCGCACTTGTGTGTTTATGGATTCGCACCTCAATTTGCCCGTTGCCTGTTGTCTGATTTTCCACCCCCCCGCCCCTCTCATCCCACCCCTCTGCAGCAGCTGCTGCTCAACGAATTAATGTGCTTATATTTCAGCATAAATGTTCGCTTTACACTTTTGTCTCTGTCTCCGTCTCCGTCTCCGTTCTCTGTCTCTGTCTGTGATTGTGGCAAGGGGGGCACGAATCTGTTTGCCGCGTTGTTGCAGCGAGTTAATTGCAACGTTGCCCATTAATTGTATGGCCCGTGTGGCGAGGTGAAATTTTGTTAAAGCCATTTTGGCGGCAAGTGCATAAAAATTGTCTCGGCCACGCGCTGCCAGCCAAGTGCAGCCAAACGCGCGTTGTCCTTGGCCGTAATGAGCGCCAGTTTCGTGTTGTCCTCTCTCGCTCTCGCTCTCGCCATAATTGTGTATGTAATTGTAAACGCTGAATTAAACAAGCGTCATTAAAATGTAATTAATTGTAATTTACGTTTACGTTCCGTTGCCCCTTGCGCGTTTAACGGTAAAAAAGGTGTTGGCCGCCGCGTCCATCCGGCCGCATCTTTATCCCAGCTTTCAAGATGAGCCCGTCGTTGCTTTTTTCCGCTCTTTGCGCTGCGTTTCCTTAACGACTTTCGCCGGCGAAAATGGCAGAAGCAACAAAATCGACCAGAGTTAAAAAACATTCGTGTTTCTGGTTAATTAATTAAATTGCAATTAATATGAAAAGTTAATTTACATGTGCATTTTGTAATTTGATTTACTTTCCCACACTTCGCACAACCAAACACACACACGCACACTCATACACATACACATACACATGCACTTTATTTGCCCACTCAATTGCTTGTGAAGTGTTATTATTATTATTTACAAAATGTTTAAAAAATGGGGAGAGGGCAATTGTTTATATTGATAATTGAATACCCTAAAAGGACAATTTTTAAATGTGTGCCTTAAATGTTCAGGCATTTTTATTTATATATGGTTATATATCTTTTATATAGGAATTCCTTAAATAAAAAAATTAAAAAGTTGTTCATGCAAAATCTAATTTTTTTTTACTGATATTTCCTATATTATTATTTTTCATATATTTTTTTATTTATTTTGTTTTGGAAAACTAAAACTTGGTTAAAACTTAAAAGTTGCTTATACAAAAAAATATTTTTTTGCCGAATTGTATCTATATAAGCTATAAGTTTTAGTTGTCTTAAATTGATAATATTTAGCAGATGAAAATAGTATTATTATGCCTTTGTTAATTTTTTTTATATATCTTCGAAAATAAAGAAGTTGTTTTTACAAAAATCATTTTTTGAGCAATCGTTTCTATTGAAGCTACTATATGATATAGTTTCATAAAAATAAATAATATTTAACAGATATGTAATAAACTTAAAAATTCTTTTAAATGTTAATTGTTTGCATGATATCTTCAAAAATAAAAAGTTCATCAAACAAAAACAAATTTTATGAAGGATTGTTTCTAAGGCAGCCATATTGTATTATATATCTATATTAATAATCTTTTATAAATTTGTTAAAAACATTTTAATACAACTAAAGGCAATGTTCAATAAGAAAATCTTGAAAAACAATAAAGTTTCCCATATAAATATTCGTTTTTAAACCCATTGTTGCTATGGTAGCTATATAATATAGTTGTTGGATTTAGCTAATTTTCAGAAAAGCATTATTTTAAATTAAATTATTAAGCTATGCATAATTTCAAGACCTTAGCTTATGAAATAAAAAATAAGTCTGTATAAAAACAGACATAGTTATAATTTAAATTATGTAAGCTTTTGATACTGATCAAGAATATGTATATATATAAATAGGAGTGTCCTAATTCTATGCTTAACAAATAGTAAAAAATTAACCATATATACATCCAAATGGTTATTCCCAGATTTAAATAAATTTCTAGCAATCCGTTTTTGGGTCAATCGAAACTAAAAGTTACAAGGATACAACTTAAATTCAAAAACTTAAAGCACCTGGAGCTGTCTGCAGGACCTACGCTTAACCGTATGGCGCCCACTTGGCCGCACTTAATGAGCATAGCGTAATATTTATGGCAGCCAACGCTGCGTATGCGCAATCAATTGAGCGTCAAAATAGTTTGGCAAACTCAATTACAATCTTGGGCGGCCCAAACTGGCAACAGACGCGTTTAATGAGCGCCGCACAGACTTGAAAATTGATGTGAAAGCATTTGCATAAACACAGCGAGCTGTGGAAAAACAAAAAATAATTAAAATGGGAAAACGGCAACAACGGGAAAAGCGACTGCAGCGGGAAATGCAACTGCAAGTGAATGAAAAAGAAAAATGGCGCGTTTACATGCAAATTATGCGAGCTGTGGCAATAAAATGTTGCGGCGACGAGACTGCATAAATATATATGTATATATGTTAATGTATGTATGTAGGTGTATGTGTATGTGTATTAAGAGTGAAGTATTTGTGGCAGGCAGCGGGTGCAAGATTTGCATATTCTAATTATAAGTGCAACAACAGCGGCATTTGTCATTTTGCCATAACGGACAAGCGCAACTACTTAGCCATAGTTCAATGCGCCGAGCAATGTCCCTTTGCCTTTGCAAGGACCTTCGCCAGCGCCAGCGCAACGGAAAACTTGTCTATGTACAATTTTTCTATTTAATTTTCTTATGCGTTCGCAGCTGCTGCAAGCTCCTTTGGCTTGAAGGATAACGCGTGCAATGACATGAAGCGAGTTGCGGCAAAAAAGGAGCAGCATCAGCAGCAGCAGCAGCAGCAACTTCTGCAGCTGCATCAGTTGAAGGGGCAGCTATTCCCTGGCGTGCGTGCCACACACACTTCTTCTTCTTCTTCTTCTTCTTCTTCTTTTGTATTAGTTTCATTTGCGAGCAGCTACTTTGGCTATTTATTTAGATTTCATTCTATTTGCCAAGGGGTGCCTGCTGCTGCTTTTGCTGCTGCTGCAGGTTTAATTGAGTCTTATATCGCTGCAAGGACTTTCACTGCATCCTGGCGTCGTTAATCAGGCCTGACTTCGAGTCGCCCTCAAGAGTTGCAATCAGGCATGGATTTTTATAATCGCATCAGGCATTTTGATATAAGGCATCAAACAAATACTGCGCAAGGACAATTGAATAAGTGCACAAAGGCACTTTTTCAAAAGTACAGTAAAAGCTACAATAACGAACGTTATCTTAAAGAAAGTTTTTGTTTAAGTTTAAAGCACAAAAGTTATATAAAAAGTTTTAATTTTTTTCTCTTTTTTATTTATTTGGTCGCAGTTCGCTTTATCAAGCCTTTACTGTACTCGCCGGTTGAGCCAATGAAGCGAATGTCGTGCAGAAATGCAAATATCGCCAAAAGCACGTTATGCAACAAAAAAGAAAAGATTTATATATATATATATATATTGCTTTCGTTCAATAAGCTTTTGTCACTTGCATTGGCAAGGAGTATTTTTTTTTTTTTTTGTGTGGGCCAAGTCTCGACGCAGTCAGCCATATTTGCCATTCCGTTTTGGGCATTTGTCTGCACAGCTCCACAATTTGCTGCTCAATTGTCTTGGCAACGTTTCCTGGCCCCGCTGCCATAATTCAATTGATTCTTGGCAACATTATGTATATACAAAATGCTCATCATGTTTATCGCTGGCAATAACCATCCATTCCACGACACAGCCACCTGCAGGGCCCTCACACACACACACTCACACTCGCACACACACTCGCACACTTACACACTTATGTTTTATCTATGTATATATGCGCACACATCCTGAGGCTGTAAGCCTTTTCTGAATGGCACTGCACTTGAGCCCTGGGACAAATGAGCTCTACATTATTACGTTATCTGTGAAGTGCTCCTCATTGGTGGCATCGTATCCTGTCGAAGGCATTACAGCTGGATCCTTGAATTCCTCGAGTTCCATTAGCCTTTTAGCCTTGTTTTTCAGCCGAATCGCGATTTGACTGGTTTTCTATTATCTCAATTAAATGAGTTTTATAAAATGACCTTGAATTTGCAGCTATTTTTAAATGCATTAAGCTGATTTCACAATAACTCCTCTGAATGGTTATACAAATTGTTATGCAATGAAATTCAAGTATTTGCTGAGAATAGATTAAAAGGGTTTATTTATAGTACATAAACTCGTAGTGAGCTTGTTAGTAAAGCGATTCTAGGGTATTAAGTGAGAGGGATTTATGGCAATTATATTCCTCAATTATAGTCAAGTTAATGATAAGAACATAAAAGCTTTAGTTAGAATTTTAAATAATTTGCAGCTGGAAATATATTTGTCTAAAAAATCTTTACTTACTTTGTTAATTCGATATTTATTTATTTATTTATATAAAAGTTGAAATTTAATTTAATTTTTTCAGAGTACACACACACTTATTTTATTGCCATATGAAACCATTAAATATATTCTTTAAACAACTTTAAATAAATTTACACAACTAAATTTAAATTATAAAAATAAATGCATTTTATTATCCTTAAATTAAAATTTAAATATGACAAATCAATTGAAAAATCAATGAAAATATTGCCAATAAAAACAGTTTGTTATAAGGAAAAGCAAAAAGCAGACAAATTTTAAGAAACATCTTCGGAGACCGCATTTTAATTAAACTAAAGCAAATTGTCGACTTTTCCTATTTTCAGTTGTATGCAATTTTCCGTAGGTGGGCGGGGCAAAATTTACAAATTTACAATTTACAAATTTACAATTTACATATTATGGAATTTTGTGTCCGTGCAAATAAACATAAAATAAATGTTATTTTGCTGATGACCTTTTCTGCCAGCGTTTTAATTAATAAATGCCAGCGACAGCAACAACAAATACTTCCAATAAAAAGCAACTTTTCAAAGAGTTTTGATAGCGTTTGCCCTGAAAACACAAATAGCAAAAACAAAGAAAGAATTGCAACAAATTAATCAACTTTTGTTGTACGCCAACGGACAGACAGCAAGGACTATCGGGCAGGATATACGCATTGGCTACGCGCCCGGAATTCATAATTTGCATAAAGTCAAATGCAACGGGCGACTTTTCGTCCTTTTTGCTTTTCACTCTAATAAAATATACATTTTTGCTTAAATCAACACGCGTGTGAGTTTCTCTCTCTGTGTGTGTGTGTGTGTGTTTGTGTGTGTGTGTTTGTGTGTGTTGGTGTCCTGCGACCTTTTACTTATTGAGGCAAGTGGTCGCTGTTTGGTCTTCAGTTCAGTTCAGTTCAGTTGAGCTATGCAAACAGCATAAATAAATGCGGCGACTTCTCAAAATTATTATTTGCTTTATTTATTATGCATTGAGTTCGAGTGTGTGTGCGTGTGTGTGTGTGTGTGTGTGTGTGGGTGTATTAAAGAAAAGCCGCCAAAGGCTACGTTTGCTTCCACAAGTATTCAAGTTAATTTTTTGATTAGCTTACAAAGTTGAAAGCAGAAGAAAAATAAAGAATAACTAAAATGTGTTTTATTTAAATTAAAATATTGTAAATATTTGATAAAATATAGTTGGTTTGATTTAATTAAACATATTTTAAAAAATATATAAATAAATAGTTATTTTATTAATGTTATTTTAGTTTATATTATATAGTTTATATATTTATTATATCTCTGCTTTAAGGGCTTAAACTTGCCAACTTTATTTACTTCCATTTTTATTTTTACCTTGTTCTTACTTAATTATTATCTTTTAACATTCTTTTCACACTTTTCTCCCTTCCTCTTAACTGGAATGTAATATTTGAATCACTATCTCTCTCTCTCTATCTCCCCCTCTCTCTTTTACTCTCACATTCTAATAGATTTCCTTCTCTCTCTCTTTTTCCATTTCCTTCTCAAGATATTTCTCCACCTTCCTTATCCTAATACCATTTTCTACTTTCTGTCTTACCTTTCCTTTAAGTAACTGTAAACTGTTTATTTTCCTCTCTCTATCTTTGGGTCTTACACTCTCTTATTCAGAGAGTTCTCTACCTAACTTAATTGTTTACTTTTTCTCTCTCTCTTTCTCTCTCTCTATTTCTTCCTCCTCCTTACGCAATTATATTCTTCTACGCTCTCTTTGTTTACTTTTACTGTCATTAACTGTTATTTTTTATAATCTCTATCTCCCTTTATATCTTTTACCCTCATATTCATTAATACCGTTCTCTGTCTTCTTCCTTTATTTCCTCCACACTTTCTCATTGTTTCTTTACAGTTGTTTAATTTTTGACTTTTGCTCACTCTTTAATATCGCCTCTCTATTCGATTTTCATAAGTGCGGGTAAGGCCCATCGACTTTAATATCTTGAGAGAGGAGCTCTTTTAATAATAATATTATTTATCATAATAATGTGTTTATACCTAAAGCAATTAAATTTAATTCTAAGTTTTTATTATTATAAACCCATTATAATAAGTGGAACAAAATCTGAAAAGAAACTTTTGCAACTTTAATATTTATAATATGTTTATTTTTAAGTTTAAGCAATAGTTAAATTTCACAGAGCTAAAATAAGATTTAAAGACATCTTTTTAATGTTGAGATCTGCAGTTTTTTAATAGTTATTTATAATTTTGTCTATTCGGATAGAGGGTCTGGGATCTGTGTAATTAAGCGGGCCGCCACGGAAATAGCACTTTAAGTGGGCAGTTTTTGGGGCACAAGTTGGATGCGCAGGACGCAGGACACAGGACGCAGGACGAGCGCAGAGTGCGTTAAAATAGCTGGCAATTGGCACGTGACTGGGCTACCAAAATAATCTCGGGTGCGAGTTGGGTTTGAGTTCTGGCTGCCATCCGCTTTGCGTGTGATTTAAAAATAATTAAACACGTACAGCGAATAACTGTAATTTTCAGTCAGGCAACACGCAGGACTCGCCAGGACTCGGCGGCTTTCATGCAACGAGAATTTTAAAATTAACATTTTTATTTATTTGCAAAAAAATACAAAAAAAAAACACGAACGCGGCTCATTGAGCAGCAGGTCCTGCTGGGCCTAGGACATTCACGAAATCGCACCAAATACCCTTCTGGGAACATTTGGGGAGGAGTGTCGAGTGAATTGTGCTGCTGCTGCTGCTAATCCCTGCAGCGGCCATCGGATTACGTTTGTGAATGGCTTCGCAGTTGGATTTGCATGTGGACGTGGATGGGCTCTCAACGGGATTGGGATTCGCTGGCCACGCCCCCCCATCGTTCCAGCGTCCAGCGATATGCAATTGAGGTAACTGCCGTGTGCGCCACATCAAAGTGGACGTTAACAAACACACACACACATATACTCGCACACACACATACTCGGACACACACTCGCAGGCAGGATAAGCTTGCGGCTGACGTTTATTACTCAATGGGCGAGAGGCGTGCAACAGTTTGCTCAGCGATCCTGGTTGGGGCATTTCCTGGGCATTGTGCCACGTCGGCATTCATCTACATCAATACGCCTGGCCTTCTGCACCGGAAGCCGGAATCCGTATCCCAATCCCAATCCGGAACTGCATACGCTGTCACGCCTCACGTCTTCACAACCTGCCGCATGCCCCATGCCCCATGCCGCATGCCCCATGCCGCAGCGTGTGGCAAATTGTTTAACTCATGTTATTGCCGACTTGGTGCACTTTGCTGGCCGACTATTGAACAAGTGTCCCTACGTCCGTTCGTTAGTCGTCCTCATCTGGACAGCCTATTGGTTTCCACTTCTCGCTCGGCACACACACACTCCAGAGTCCTCCTCCCTTCTGCATCGTCCTAACTGTGCCTCTGTGGCACGGCAGCGTCTAGCGCACGCATTAATCCTTGCCTTGATTTAAGACCAATTTTGTGTGATGCATGCACTGTGAAAAAAAGACTGTGGGTTTCTATTGTTTTTTTTGGATTAAACTGCTTTTGTTAAAAGATTTTAATCTATTTTTAATTGTTTGTTTAATTATTTTAATATATAATATTAAGTATTTTAATATATATTTTGAATTTAATTATTCCTCCTTTAAATATTTCTTATTATTTGTTTTCAATATTAATTTTTGGTTGCTCTTTTTAAAATTTATTTTTAATTCATTATTTAAATTTGTTTATATTCATTTTGTATTTTATTTTTTCCTATTAAATTTTTAAAATTTTATTATGCATTTTTAAGTAATGTTTTTAAATAGGATTTTCAATTTTATATATTATGTTCTGAATTTTATCATTCACATTTCCAAACGTTATTATTCCCTGTTTAAAATATTTATTTTGAACTTTATTATTTCCTTTGATTTGTATTCATTTTCAATTTTATTTTCCTTAATTTTGAATATTTAATTTTGACTTTAATTATTTATTTTTTAATAATTATTCAAACATTTTCTTTACTTTCTTAAATAAAGTATTAAGATTTTTTATTAATTTTTCTTAGAATATATTTTTAATTTTATTGTTCCCTTTTTAAATATATATATTTATTTTGAATAATTTTTAATATACATTTGGTATTTTAAAGTAATATTTTAATGTTAATAATAGTTAGCTTAACTTCTCTAAATTGTTGCAATTGTTTTTCGCTGAGTGTAGCTGGCCCATCGGGCAGCAGCAAGCAGCAACTGGACGGGCTCACCTGGCCATGATTGGCTCCTGATTTATCATGCATCAAACTGATTAAATGATGCTTAGTGGCCAGTGGCAGACACAGTGAGTGTGTGTGTGTGTGTATGAGAATGTATGTGTGTGTGTGTGTGTGAGTGTGAGTGTGTGGTCTCGTCTAAGCAGCTTCCGTTGCAGGTCTGCTGCGCCTGCTGTGCCCGAATGTGCCCCAACCCGGCGGGTGGCCTTCATGCAGCAGGACGAAGCTGATGTCCTGCCAGGCTGCAGTTTATGGCTGCATCGCCGGCCGGCGTCATTTACCTTCGGCGATGCTGCGCCAACTGTTTGTCGCGGTCTTCGCGCGCCTGTCGCCTCGTCACGTACTTTGGACGTGGACGTGGACGTGGACGTGGGCGAGAACGCTGCTGATGAGCAGCTGGGGCACTCAGCAGGATATTCTGGTCCGTTGGCGGCTTCTGCTATTCATTACAGACGGCGGCGTGCCGCTCGCGAGCCTGCTCAGCAGGACGAGGCTCTTCTCCAGTTTCCTGCATAATGATGGCCAACGGCGGCAGCTTCCATCTGCCATGTTTATCCTTTATTTCCTTTTGCAACGCTTCGTTTCGCATGGGGCAGCAAGGACACGAAGAATCTGGAAGCAGGCAAATAAGCTGCTCCAAGTTTACTTAACAATCGATTTTTCGCATTCAAGTCCTTTAAAAATAGTTGCAGCAATTTTCGATAGATGTTCGTCTGGAAGTCGCGACGTGCTAAAACAGTTCCTGTCTGTTCATATTTTTAGTCCTTGCTGTGCGTCCTGGCTGAAAAACAGCTTAAAATTTAATGGCATCAGCGATGGGCAGCGTAATTTCATTTCGATGTATTTCGTCCTGCAGACGGCATCGCAGTCATTGTCCTTGGCCAGAGGACGGCCAAAGTTGCCAGCGAACTGAAGCTGCTGCTAAAGTTGCAGTTGCAGTTGCAGTTGCAGTAACAGTTGCTGCTGGAAGCTGTCATCGTTGCAGTTGTCATGTGCTTTTTATAACTTGTCAAAAACTGCGGAATTGTCATTGTGCAATGAAATATAAATGTCAAAGGGATTTTTGAAATTGTGTTTTGCTGTTTCCGCCAACGCTGCCGTTGTCTTTGAGTCTTATGCAGCGGAAGCGGAAACGATAATGCAGCGCACACACACACACACAAATAAACACACGCACACTCACACACCCTCGCATACTCACACTCTTGTGCTGCTTGCAACGGAAGGAGTCGCTGACAGCGTCTTGTGGCAAAGTGCCGCAAGTTGAAATCGAAGCAGCTGCTGAATGACAGCGCACATTAAATGACAGTACACTCAGCGAAAAAGCAGGGCACATGTTGTGCGCGTAATTAAAAATAATGTTAAAATAGATTTTTGTGAATTCCTGAGCTTTAAGTTTTTGAGTTTTAGTATTTATCATTATTATTATTATTTAATATTTTTATTTAGTTTTAATTAAGTAATAGGTTGTATTTATTATTATTATTTTATTTATGATAATTATTCTTTAGTATTTTATATTTTGAATTAAATTCATAAGCTAACAGAAGTATTTATATTTATAATTCTTTAATTGTATATTATTATTATTATTTATATTAATGTGTTAATTAAGTTTTTAAAATATATATGTAGTAATTATTATTATTATTTTAATATTTATTATTATTTGTATATAATTTTATTTTTTTTAAATTTGTTGTCAAGCTATAAGTAGTATTTATTATGATTAATTTATTATTTTTTATTATTACTATAAAATATATACATTAATTTTTTTTTTAAGTTCTTAAGTCATAAGTAGAATTTATTATGGATATTTTGTTATTTATTATTATCATTTAAAGTATTATTAAACTTAATTTAAAATAAGTTCTAAAGTTTTAATTATTATTATTATTATTTATTATTTTTTAATTAAGTTCTTGAGTTCTAAATAAAGTATGAGTGTCAGTTTAATAAATATATAAAAACATATCAAATCTGTTTCAATTTTAAGAAAGCTTGCAATTTGAATTCGCTAATTTAAATCGCATTTTTTCCAGTGTATGGGCGCTTGGCGTGGGCGTGGCACATGTCAACTCTCGCCCAATTGTTGTTGCCATTTAAGTTCGAGCGCAAGCAACAAAGCGCATTGCATGCCCGATTGATCGTTTGATCGATTTCGTACGCGGAGCTTTCGCGAGTGGCTGGCAACAAAGCCGAAGCTTTTGGTTTGGGGGGGGGGGGCGAGCTTTCAAACCGGTTGGCGGCTCAAAAGCTCGCCGCGCATGAGGTAAGCAGCGCGATCTGCGCCTCGATCGCGCACAGAAATGAGCGTGAAGACTTTGTGAACGGTTCGCAGCGGACGACGACGACGACGAGAAAATAAAAAACATATAAGAAAGATAGAAAAGAAACGAAGCAGCACAAGCAGCGGAAAGAAAGAAGAGAGCGTGAGTGAGTGAGAGAGAGCGAGCGAGCCAGACATAGTGTGAGCGCAAGAATGTGTGCGCGTGAAAGAGAGCAACGAGTTTGCAAGTGGAAACTTTAACAATAAAATGCTGTGAGACACAATAAACTCGCCTCAGTCCCAAGGCAAAGCAGCGCATAAAAATAAAAAAAAGGCAAATTAAATGAAAAGCAAAACAAAACAAAATATGCAGCTAAATAAAAAACACAACTAAACATAAAAGAAACACTATTTAATGCACATTTGTGGAAACGAGTTAAACATCTGTATAAACAACAACAAAACACGCGGGTGAAAGATAGAAAGGGAGCGAGTGAGCGTGTGCGAGCGAGACAGCCAATGCGAGCGCTAGACTTTCGCAGCTAACGTTAAAATTCGCACGTTCAAAATACAAAAGTTCAGATTCTCAACTGATTGACAAATTGAAAACAGTAACAACAAAAATAAAACAAAAAAATAACAAACAAATAAATAATACAACACACAACAAGCATCAAAATGGAGTACGAGAAAATGATGTACATCAGCAATGCAGGCGAGGTGAGTAAAGATACAATTGCAGCAAAAAAGATACAAGATACAAGATACAAAAGTAGCTACAGTCACTTGGCGAGTGGGCGATTTAACAAATACTACAAAGCGCCTGTGTTTAGCTCCGACAGCTGATAACCTATTCACATTTTGGCGCTTATCAACAGTGAAAATAGCCTGACTGTGTGTGCGTGTGTATTTGTGTGTGTGTGTGTGCACAAATAATTTGCGCAATTGCCCTGAAGCATATGGCTGATAATGTTTTTGGCAGCCATATGCGTTGCTTATTAACGTTCAGGGGGCCGTCTACCATCATATGACTTTTAATTAGCAAAAGTAGCAGAAATACACACACACACATATACAGTTAGGTAGGTGTGTGTGTGTGTGTGACAGGCACAAATGAGTGTCACTAGGTGAGAGTCTGTACTGCGTCGCATTGTCTGTCATATACAAGTTGTTGTTGTTGTTGTTGCTCTGTTGTTGTTGTTGTTGCTGCTACACTTGCCAGTTACATTTTCCATTTGTCTTATGGCATTTCGTTTTAATTACAACAACAGCAGCAGCAGCAGCAGAAGGCAGCAACTTTCAAAAGATGCTTTCATTTTGCAAGAAGTGATTCTAAATGATTGTCAACTATGGCAAGGCAACAATAAAAGCAACACCAACTAGCTGCAACAATGTCAAGCTGGCATTTCACTCGGAAAGTGCATTCCAATGCTGCTGCAGCAACAGCAGCAGCAGCAACTGACAGACGCACATCGGGCCTCAGTTAGTTTTGTTGGACCTACTTAAGCTCTATATAAGCTATATACGCGTTGTATTTGACGTCTGCCACAGCAACAACAAACAACAAAAAAAAAAATAAATATAAAAAAACGAAGTAGAAGAAATAGAAAAAAAACTTGTATTTACCATTTTTGATTGATTTGATGGAAATGTGTCTGCTGCGATTTTGCACGTCGTCGTCGTCGTCGTCGTCGTTGTTGGCCAACTTGTTGGCGTTTTCCCATTTCGCCGCAGTTGACACAGAAGCCAGCCAATGGTCCATTGGCCGAGTCGACACTCTGAATGCCTCATTATATTTATGGACATAATAAAATAAATACTGCGGCGCAACAATTAAAAATGCAAGCGCATTTGCCGCTTTCGCGGCGACAGAAGAAAAAAAAATACAGAAAAAATTATAAATAGAGGGGCAAAATAAAGTGAGAGAGAAGGTAAAGAAATAGAAAGAAAAGCAGCGTAGGAAAAAAAAGTTGACATGACATAAATATTTCAAGTGCCATCAGAAAAGAAAAAAAAAACACAGACAGACAGACACACAACTAGACTTTTCACTAGAATCAATCAATTGGGCAACAGACTTTGCGGCCGCGACGTCTGCTAAGTTGGCCCTTTGGCCAGTTGGCCAATTGGCCATTTGGCCACTTTTTCTTCTTCTTGCTAATAATACTCGCGTATCAATCAAACTCATTACACAATGTAATCAGCATTGGGCTTTGGTATTTCGGGGTGTGGCTTTAACTATTATGTGCAGTACACTGAGCGAAAATAGGAGGAATGTTGCAAACAATCGAATGGGAAAGCTATGAACTATAGTTAAGTAAATTTATTGAATTTGTTAAATCCCTTTTAATTATTATCTAAAATAAAAAAATATTTTAGTCATCTCAAGTTATCTTCAAGTTTAAAGTTTGTATTTTCTAGACAAAGCTTGAATATTAATTAGGCCAACATTTTGACATATGCTCAGCTCAAAATCAAACCTCTTTTTACAAAAACCTTTAAAGCCCATATTAAAAAAAATTCTTTTTAAATTTAAAACAGGCTTTTAATTTGATTAATATTTTATTTTTATTAAGCACATTTTTAAGACTGCGAAATTCTTATGAAAAATCTTTAGTACTTCCATTTTTATCTCATTTTTTTTTTTCAACATTTAAAAGTCAACTTTGAGTTGAAATATGATTCATTGAGAAGGTATTTGAATGCTGGCTTGTCTTTCGCTCAGTGTAATCATTTGTGGTTGCCACTCGATTTGCGTTGCAAGCATTCACAAATTGCAAATCGCGTAAATGTCGCCTGGCTCTTATGCAAATTGAAATGAGTTACCTGAGCTGAGCTGAGCTGACTCGACTTGACTTGAGTTGAGTTGGCGCAATGTCTTTTCCACAGAATAATTGTCAGTGCGTGCATTGCATAATGAGCAACAACAGAAGCCATCAGCCCAACAACAGTCGTTTTGGCCAAGACAACAAGCCACAAGTCTGACAGAGTTCACTGCCTAGACAGACATATAGGGCTGGGCTAAAGTTACACACACACTTGCAGGCGTGTGTGTGTGTGTGTGTGAGTTGCTGTGGGAATGTGCTTAATGTTCGTTCCAGAGGCGCCACTTGAAGCTGTCTTTAATTTAAACTCCAAATGGATTAATTTAGTTAATAAGCAAAGATTGCTTGCCTGCAAGCTTTAATCAATTGGTAAGAGTAAGAAGTTAACCTTTTTAAAAGTTACGACAAATACCCGGAAAACTGAACACTTTTGTTCTAGATTTGCATCATTTGCATCTTTTGAGCCCGGCTGCAAATAGTTGGCTTATTCTTGTTAGACTTCACTTGTTGTGTTTGCTCGTGTCACAACTTGTATTTCACCTTGTGTGTGTGCGTGTGTGTGTGTGTGTGTGTGGCTAAATTTATTGTTGCATGAAATGTCGACAATTAAATGCAATGCAAACGACAAATCCACAACTCAAAATTGCGCCGTCACGAACTGCGATCTATGCTCACAAAAATAGTAGCAAAAAAAAAACAGAAAAAAATAAAGAACAGAATAAAAATAAATAAATGAAGGAAAAAAAAAATAATTAACGAGCGATGTAAAAATAAGCAGAAATAAGTCTTGTTTCGCTGTGACAGCTTAGCCCACGCATCTGTGTGAGCTACGTGTATCTGTATCTGTGTGTGTGTGTGTGTGTGTTTTAGCCATGTGGCTTTTGTGCACTTATGCTCTCCACTCTTAGCTCTTAACTCTGGCAACTACTCGAGCCATAATGCGATTAGAATAGATTAACTGACAATTGTCAGTCAGCTAGTGCTGAACACCTGAGTCTTTTTTTCTATATTTTTTTACACATTTGCATAGTTTGTTGTTATTTAGTTCAAAGCCTGCAAAGAAATACAAATATAAATTAATTTAAATAATACTTGGCCATAAGTCAACATCAACATCAACATCAACTTGGCTTGGCTTGGCTAAGTAGCTTTCAAGGCTGCTGCAATTGCAACTGGCTACCCTTCACTTTAAGAGGGGGCAACCTTTTGTCACACACATACACTCGCACACACACACACTCGCACACACACTGAGTTACTTTGCCCCAAGGTTGGTTTCTTTGTCCACGGGTTGGGCGCGCCCCGTGTAAAGCCGCGCTTAATTTATTTATATAGATCGTGCGCTTGCCTTAGGCGTTGGCCATTTCATTTATTATTAACTAAAGCAACAACAATTGAGAAACGGGCAATGGGCAACAACAATAAAAGCTGGCTCGCGCTTTTGGCGGGTTCTTTTGGCCACAGCTTCTTATCTGATCGTCGCTTTATTAAAGCTTTTGTCGCTGCTTTAAGCAACGCAAACTTGATTTGATTATTAGGCAAAGCATAGCAAACACTCACACACACACACACACACACGCAAACACAACACACACACACTTGCCACATTCTTGTCTCGGAATTGTTCTAATGAATTTTGTTATTTTTTTTTATAAGTTTAGTTTTGTTGTTTTTGTTTTGCAAGTCAGACAAATTGTTTAAACTTGTTTTCCTGGCCGGGGCCCAGCATATTTCAATTTATTACTTATACACAGTTGGCTCAATATTATGATTGTTGCTAATTTCCAAAGGCATTTTTATATATATTTACTTTTAAGCTCTTAAAGTAACAAAAATTTTGTCTATTATTTTTTGCTGGAGCATCTTCAAAAATATATGCTCTGATTTTCTGTGGCCTACGCTTCAACTTTATTTACATTTCATATTGTTTTGCTTTAGTTCACAATTTACGCACACACACACACACACACACACGCACATACATAGTGTGTGTGTATTCTGACATGACTCAGTTATGATTTCATTTTTGTTTTGTTAGATTTTAAGATTTTAATCAGCTAACTGAAGCATTTAACTGAAAGATTTAAAGCACACTAAAAAAGATAAAAAATATATTTCAGCGTCGACTCATTAAAATATGATTGTTTTTTTTTTTTTTAAATATTATGTGGCCAAAAAAGTCAGAAGAGGAAATAAATTTTATATAACTAATTGTTGGCTTTTTAAATTAGAATGATTAAGCATGTGTATATAATTTAATATATATTTATCATTTTAAAAGAAGTTACCTTTTAAAACTCAAATTAAAGAAGAGATAACTTTTTAGAAAGCTTAGGCTGTAAGCATCATTAAACCAAAAAATAATTCTTTTATTTTATTTTTTTTTGTTTTTACTTAAATACATATTAAAAGTGCTTTTCATAAAAATAGAAGTATTTATTTTAAATTTAAAAAAAAATCAACAAAATTCAAATTAATCTGCACTTCACATATTTTATATATTTATTTATGTACATACTCTTTTTAAGCACATAGAAAACTGCCCTTAAAGGGTTATAATTAAAAAAAAAAAAAAAAATGTTTATCCCATTTTATCTTGAAAATCTATTGAAGAATCGCATTAAAGCAAATTACGTTTTAGTCTTTTATAGAAAAGTTGTTTGATTTTCTATAAATGTACTTTTTGTTTATTTTTGGTACTTTTGTAAATGGCTATAAAAATAGACCTGTCAGTTAAATGGATCTATTAAAAAATTGTGGTTTTTGCTAAAAATACCAAAATGGGCGTCGGACAAAACTGAATGGCAATTTTGTCCGTTCAATTCAGTTGAGTTCAGTTCAGTTCAGTTTCAATTCTCATTCCAGGCTCAAATTGCCGTTTTGTTGTTGTTGTTGTTGTTTTTATTTTTATTGTTGTGCCAACTTTGACACCCAAGCCGCTGGCTGTTTAGAATTTGTCGGCGCTTTGGTATTTTTTTTATATTTTTTCTATTTTTTTTTATTTGTTGTTGCTGCAAACAGGAACAAAAACAGCAACAAGCAACAAGCATATCATGTTATTTTTCAAATTACCAATTTGTGACGTTTATTGTGGGTGATATGCTATATAATACAAACACACACACACATGAGCACACACACATTGATATAGTTTTGTGTGTGTGGCTTTATTTAAATCTGAACTGATAGCTTTATTGACAGCCGTCTCATGTCAGAGCTGCCAATGAAATATGGTTCCAGTTGTATTTGTATTTATTGTTGTTTGTAGTTGTTGTTGTTGTTGTTGGCGGCACAAAAAAGGCTTTTGTTCTCTCGCTGGCAGACATTGTAATAAAAATTTCGGATTTTGTAGGCTATTGGAAACTCCGAAAGTCAGAACTTGAAGCGCGTTCGACGCGCTTTGTTATTTGTTATATTATTTTGCTGGGCCACAGAGTACAGATTTAATTAAAATCTCGACTCAGTTTGTTAGCGCAATGAGAGCTGCCAGCAGGAAATGCGAAACGGAATAACCCAAATGATCTAATTGCCACAAGACAATGTTTCTCTCTCTCTCTCTCTCTCTCTCTCTCTCTCGGTCTCTCTCTTTCTGAGGATGTGGGCATTGTCTGTGCTGGTTAATGGTTAATCGATAATGGACACAACTTGAATCGATCGATTTATATATACACCTTTTATATAGTTCAAAAATTGGCATATTCGTTTTCTCTCTCTAGCTTTAAATTTGTTTAGGCACACCCAGAAAATAGTTGGCTATAAATCTTTGCTTTAGTTTCAAATATATTAAATAGATTCTTGATAACCTCTTTTTGCTTTCTTTTAGCCAAAGTCACAGTTTGAAATTAACTGACTTACAGTTTGACATTCTATAATTTCTGGTTTAATAAAAACACTCTTTTTACCTCTTTAACAGAGTATCCCACAGTCAGTTGCCTTTTATTTGCCAACATTCTCAATTGCTTTGTTATTTTAATTTATATATTTTTTGTTATATAAATTTGTGTACAAATCTTTTTCAAAAACCCAATTTGGGAATTTTTCGTTTAAATTTTAAGTAATTTATGACAAACAATCAAAAGTAAGGAATTCTTATTATTTCTATTTAGTTCAGCTTAATTAAATTAAATAAATTGCAATTGTTTTTGTTTTCACTCAATAACCAATTAAGGATTTTTGATCAGGTTTATATTGTTTTTGTTGTTGTTGTTGTTGTTGTTGTAATTTATGACATGAGACTTGCTCTTGGCCATAAAGAATGTTGCTGGCTGGCAGAAGCGAGCGTTTATGGTCTATAAATAGCAGCAATTGTTTGACAAACCCCAAGCCCCCAAATACCCTTCCCCCCCGCCTCGCTTCTGTTGTCCTCAAGCCCAAATGCATTTTGTTTAGCACTCTTAGCAGATTTAATGGGTTTTTTATTGAGTCACTTCGGCTAACTGAAATTGGCAGCAGCTGCGCCTTGAGCCTGTTGAATCATTGGACGGGTCAGTTTGTTCTTGGTTCGTTGGGTGAAGCACCCTGTTGGGCCTATGGAAAAAAAAGCACAGCGGCAATGTTTAAACTAAGTTTTAGCGGCTGGCAATTAACAGGCTAGCGAGAAAAGCTAACAACGGAAATCACTCATACGCCCGGTGCGCCAACAATTAAAACATAAAAATTGTATTAACATCGTGACTAGCTGAAAATAAAAACAACGCCAGCAACAACGACAACGACGTCAATATTGTATTGACCATTGCAATTGCAATGCCAATAACTAGTCACGCCCCCCCTTCAGCCCCCTTTCTGGCCAGCGCTCTAACCAAGCCCTTGACGGCGACGTCGATCTCTTTGCCTGTGCGGCTGAGACTGCAAATCGGAAAATCCAGAATGAGCTGTTAAATTAATAATAAGCGCACAGCACACACAACAAACACACACACACACACACACACGCTTGCACACCCTCGCCTTTCGCCCCTGCTGTGCGCTTAATGAAAAACCAGTTTGCCCGCATTCAGCATTCACTCAGAGGCAAAAATCGTAGATGATAAAAAAAAAAAACGACAACACAAAAAAAAAAACAAACTAAATTAAAAGCCGCAGCAAACGCAGCTGCACAGAAAGCAGCAACAACAACAACAAAAACAACAATTTATATTTATTGCAGTACAGCAATTAAAACAGGTTGAAATCGAGTATATAGACTATAGCTAGATTGTGCTCTAGTCTAGGGTATTTGAGACAAAGCCACCCTGTGAAAGTCTTTGTCTAACAGACAGACTTTACTTAAGCTGCAAACACCCTGTGCTTAGATCTCATGCGCGAAATTCAATATGCTTGGCTAGCAGATACCCTTTAAGCCATCAAGTTCAACGACTTTTACCTGAAAACACCCTGTAATTATTTTAAAGTTATTTAGTTACATCTAAAAATTTGATTAAAGTTGCATTTTTTAATAATGACTGACAAAAACATACACTTTAAAGCTTCTAGCCTGATTTCTTTTGATAATAAACACCCTGTATTAAGCTCTTTAACATGTTTTGTTATTTATAACACCCTGTATAGTATTTTGTCTGAATGCTTTCAATAACAGACACCCTGTATTCAGTTCACAATATTGTTTCGAAGCTGTAAACACCCTGTAGAGTGCTTTAACTAAACTACTTGAATAACATACACCCTGTATTGAGCTCTTCAATACGTTTTGCAGTTTTACATACCCTGTAGGTACCCTGTAGTTAGGCTTAATGGGTATATACTGAAATGTTTGACTTGAAGAAAGCTTGTTTAGTGCCTAGGCTTAAGTTTTTGACGGATAGATACCCTGTAAATAATTTTGAGGTGCATAAGTTCATAAGTGTTGGATTTGTGGACATACCGTACTCACGTACTTTGTGCTTAATCACAAATGTTGGACTATTAGTTACCCTGTAAAGTATCCATATTAATGAATTCGAAAAATAATCAAGAAGTTGCTACAGCTGTGAAGTCACTTGCTTTAGACTTAAATATACCCTGGTGTTGTAACTAATCTAAGCTCTACGACTAGCAGATACAATGTTAAATGCTTTAAATATTATTTTTTGATTAATAAAACCTTTTTACTTTTTACTATTAAAACTATAAAAATAATATACTTTAATAATATATATTAAAAAGCTGCCTTTCAGATCTTATAGTAAAGGACACGATAAATGTTAAGTCCATTTCCAAAGCTTTTCTGTAATGCACAAAAAGTGTTTTCCCTTAGAAAAACGAATCAGGGACTCTACATTATAAGATCTTGTACGCCTTTTAAAGTAATTCACATTGCCAAAGGGGGAGGCAACTTGGAATAATTTGATTTCGATCTCGAGTCATTGTGTGAGCCTAATAAAAAAAAAGGTAATAAATAAAAAGCACACGTCGCCCATTGTTGTTATTAGTTTCAGTTTAGATCGCTGATCGCTGATCGCAGATCGCAGATCGACCCTTCAACCCCGCTCGTTAAAGTTGGGCTTTGGGTTTTTTTGCTTTTGCATTTGGCCAAGCTAGTTGTTGTGACGTCACGCGGCGACTGTGAAGTCATGAGTGTCGATGATAAAATGTGATAAATGTGAAAATCGCTGCGATACTCAGTTTAGTACAAGTCTTGCTTTTGTCGGCTGCGAAACGCTTTTGGAAACGCTAAGGTTAAAAAACATTCAAGAAAATATAACAAAAATCAAAACACAAACATTGCCACATTTAGGGCAGGTAGGTAAAAAGCCAACCAGCCACAAATTAGAAAGGCAGCCAAAAAAAAAAAATTCAATTCGAAACCAAAACTTTAAACGTGCTAATTAAACGGTGGCTACAGTTTGATTTGATTATAGTGCCCATATTATATGGCGCCCAATTAGCGCGACCCGGCAGAATATGGCGCCCAACTAATTGAGTCCATTTTTTTTGCAGATGCCGCACCAGTTCAAAATCGACGCCCCAACGGACTCGTATGCGGCCTACGCGTATGCGGACAACTTTGATCTGTCGCTGCTGCCGGAGGACGCGGGCATACCCACCACAGTCTATCAGTACAACGCGCCCCAGATCAAGATCGAGACCGCCTGGGACACACAGCAGCCTGTCTATGCCAGCTTCGGTTCCAGCTCCAGTTCCAGTTCCAGTTCCCATCAGCAGCTGATTCCGCCGCCGCCCGCATATCCGCACAGCGCTTACCCCTCACCCCAGTCGAGTCCGCAGCAGACGGCGGACTTTGCCACATTTGGTTGCGGCCGATTTGATTGCCTCAGCAGCCCTTGCCCCTCGCTGGACGCCGGCAGCAGCAGCAGCAGCAGCATCAGCATCAAGCAGGAGCTGCACATATTGCCGCCGTCGCCGCCCGAGTCCAACTGCGAGACGCCCTCGCCGCGTTCCGACACCAGCAGCAACAGCAGCAGCAGCAGCAGCATCAAAGCTGAGCCGCTGGATGCGGACCTGGATTTGAATACGCTGCAGCAATTGGACATTAAGCCGACGCATCAGCTGCTGCGCGAGTGCCTCGAGGATACGACGTTCCAGCGGAAGCACAATCTGAAGCCGCTGGCGCTGGAGTCCTTTATGCGCGGCGACTTCGAGCCCGTGATATCCCTGGCGCTGGAGCATGCCAAGCGCGAGGCGGATGCCATTTGCGCCGAACTGCAAATATCCCAAGGTGAGCAAAAACTAAAATAAAATATAAATAAAATAAAATAATAAAATAAAGTAAAATTAAATACAATTAAAATAAAATAATAAAATGAAGGAAAATAAAATAAATAAAATAAAATAAAGTAAAATTATATAATATAAAATAAATTAAAGTAAAATAAAATAAATAATATAAAATAAATTAAATTAAAGTAAAATAAAAAAAAATTTAAGTAAAATAAATGTATATAAAATGAAATAAAATAAAATAGTAAAACAAAGTAAATGAAAATAAAATAAATAATAATAAACAAAATAAAATATTAAAATAAAGTTAAATAAAATAAAATAAAGTAAATTAAAGTTAAATAAAATAATATTATATTAAATTAAATTAAACAAAATAATATGAAATAAAATAAATTTAAATAAAATAAAATAAAAATACAAAAACATATAATAAAAAAAAATAAAAATAAAAAAATTAAATAAAAGTAAAATAAAAATACAAAAAAATATAAAAATATAATAAAAAATTATATTAAAATAATATAAAATAAAACAAAATAAAATAAAATAACACTAAATAAAATAAAATAAATTTAAATAAAATAAATTAAAGTAAAATAAAATAAAATATGAACTGTCTCTAATAATTACTCTCGTTTTAGATCCCAATGCTTGGTCATCCGCCCAGGTGCATGGCTGGCTGCGATCCACGCTGGCACAGTTCAAGCTGCCGCCGTCGCCCAATTTGGAGCTGCAGTTCAGCGAAGACGGCGCCGCGCTTGCATTACTCAGCGAGGAGGAATTCAGCCGTCGACTGCCAGAGGTGAGTTAAGAAACCAAACCCCCCTCTGTCCCCTTTGTGAGTCTCGGTGTGTGTGTTTATTACAAAATCATAGCGGGGCAGCTAACAAGCATAAGCACAAGAGACAATGCAAATGCCAAAAAAGCCAAAAGCAAAAGCAAAAGCAACAGCAAAATGAAGGCAAAAAAAGAGAGGAGAAAAAAAATATACAAATCAAAATACCAATCGATGCGATTGAATTGAATTGAATTTCGCGTACGAACTAACTCACAGCCTAAGCTGAGAAATGAGAGAGAGGCAGCAAATAATCAAAGTTAATAAAAGAAACAAAACAAAACAAGTTTCGTAACTAGCGTTGACGTCATGGCCCGGCCAGCTCAAATCGGAAAGCAAACCTGTTGCCAACAATTAGGCAAAAAATACAAAATAAATGGAAAAAAAGAAAAAAAGCTGGCGGCACACAAAAAACTACTCCAAATAGCGTTCCGAGTCTGAACCAAGTCCGAATCCAAGTCCGAGTCCGAGTCCGAGTCCGAGTCTCAAATTGCCAGTCAGCACTTTGCCAAAAATATCAAAATGATTACATTTGACTGCCACTGGGTGAAATGGCGACGCATCAAATGTTGCTTTAGCTGTTGTTGTTGTCAGTGCAGCAAACGAAAACAAAAGACTTAAGCAACGAACGCGACCGAAACGACGAGACAGAGAGAAAGAGAGAGAGCGCTCACGAAATTAGTAACCGTGGTCATGGCTGTAAAGGTGAAAGAATGTGTGAAGGTTGTTTGGTGAAACTGCACAAAGCACTTGGCTGATTACGAGCAGCAGTCGCCGTCGCAGTCGCAGTCGCAGTCGCCGTCGCAGTCGCCGATGCAGTTGGAGTCTCAGCGCCAGTTAAAATCCAAGCACAGTGGCACAAAAGTTAAATTTAATTAGCATAAAAAGATTTGAATGTGAAGAAGTTTTAATACGAAAGCGATCATTGAAGCTAGGTTAATAATAAATAATTAATTATTAAGTGGTAGTAAATCATAAAGTAGGTTTATTTAGTACTAGAAGAAAATATAATAAAAAAAATTAGGATTTAAACAGTTAAACATTTTATTTAATATAATAAAAGTTCAGACTTTTAAATTAAAATTATGCTATATTAACAAATATTTGATTGATATTATTTTTTATACATATATTTAATAGAAAATACCAGATTTATTTACCTATATAAATTACACAGATTCTTAATCAGCCTCAGATAAAACAATAACTGAACACAATATTACATGAAATTAACTGTAGATATATAAAATATTAAAATATTGCAGACTTAGGAATCAAATTTTAAAAAAATACTAGCTTTAATATAAGAAAATATTTAATACAAAGAGTTTTGGATTGAAAATTATTAATTATTTTAAATATTTTACATAGATTAAATTAAATAGGTGACTTCTTTTAGTCTTTTTAACAATTATTTATTTATGTACATGCGAGTCTCTGTTAACTAACATTTTTTTAACACTTAGCAAGAATTAGTCTCTTTATGAGAGGCAATACAATTGTCAAATTAGGATGGTAATTTAAATTTAATTTAATTAAATTAAAATAGCCGAAACCTTTTATGAACATAGGTCTACTATAATATATAATTCTCAGAGGAAGTAATTTAAATATATGTATATATATGCACAGATTTTGTATTCATACTATAAACGATAAATTAGAAAAATTAGTCAAAATTAAACTCAATTATATATATATATATATACATATAGTATGAATATATAGGATGAATATTTTCTCTCCCACTTTTATCAACAGTTAATATAAGAAAAGCTCTTTAGGCAGTTGTTTAATATACACATAGCTTATGCTTGCATTTGGTAATTTAATGCCGCTAAACCTAACACTCGTCCCACTGTGCCTGGCCTCCTGCTTCAGCTTCAGCTACAGCTTCAGCTTCAGTTTCAGCTTTAGCCGCAGAAACAGAAACAGCTCGGATGACAGCGGCTACAAAGACGACGGCACTTGAATTGAGCCAACGACCAGCAACGACATTGCAAGGTGAAAGTAAGTCGCAGTTGTTGTTGTTGTTGTTGTTGTTTGGTCACTTGCTGTGTTGTTGTTGTTGTTGTTGGTGTTGTTGCTGCTGCAACTGCAGACAACGCATAATTTATGCGAGCAGTTAGCAGTTAGAATTTGAATTGATATGCCGTCTAGATTGGCCACTTTGCGGGTGGCTGGAAGATAACTGAGGAGAGGTATTTGAGGGGGAAGGTGAAGGGGGGAGATTGAGATTTATGCTAGATTTAGTTTGGGCTCAATTGAAATTTATATGCCTGTTTCGCTTTCTTTCTTTCTTTTAGAGCGGCAGCACATTGCACGCACAGTTGGAGATTTGGAAGATGGCCTATGCCGATCAGTTGGGTAACCAGATGGAGGCAGCACCGTCGCAGCCAACGCCGCCAAACGAACTCTTGTGGCCAAATACAGTTGGCTATATGGCGCCCAACGTGGACCAGGACGAGAGCGAAGGTGAGTGAAGAAAGAGAGAAATGTTAAAATAGCTTTAAGTTTATCTAACTTTATTTTGATCTTAATATGAAATCTAATTGGTTCAAGTATCTTTTTTTAATCCCAAAATATTTTTAATTAAAAATGTGCTTGTTTCAGTTAAAAGACAAATTTAAAGAAACTCAACTTGAATTAAGCTAACACCTAATCAAGCTTGAGTTAAGTTAAGTCCTTACTTAATTGAAGCCTTAATGGACTTTAAGTTAGGCACTTGGGAACAAAGCTGTTTTAAGCCTAATTTTAGTTGGTAGCTCAAACTGAATTTAATACTAAATGAAACTTAAATTAGCAACTTCGAACGTAGAATAAGTCAGCTTAAAATAAACCATTTAAAAAACGTATATTGCCCTTACTAAATTCAGGATTGAATAAAGGAATTTTAGTTAAGATCTTTTAATTTAGCACAGAGAGCTCTTAATAATCAAATTTAAGTATATTCACACTTGATTTTATTTTGTAGCCCTTACTTAATTTAATCCTTAATAAAGATTCGTTTACGTTAATAAATTTGAACCTAGTTTAAATAAGATAAAAATAAAAAATTCTAAAGATAATCCAGCTTGAAGTTAGTTTTATATCCCTTTTATTTATTTAAACTAAATTTTACTTTGTAGCCCTTATTAATTCAATTCAATCATTAAAAGCACATAAGTTTGATACTTCAAGTGAGCTCTTCATAAACCAATTTAAAGATGTTTTAACTTAATTTTAATTTACAGTTTATATTTAATTAAATATTTAATTTTTAACTATCACATTTTGAACCATAATAATAATAATAAAATCCCCTTTTACGCAGATGACGAGGACATGGAGCTGATAGAGCCGCCGACTACGCTCAGTGTCACGCCCACGTCCGTTCCGCCCGTCACGGCCACGGCCACGCCTACGGCGCCCAAAAGGGCAGGCGGCGCCCGGAACGGCGGCGGCTCTCACATTCACCTGTGGCAGTTTCTCAAGGAGCTGCTGGCGGCGCCGCAGGTGAACGGAACCGCGATCCGTTGGATCGACCGGAGCAAGGGCATCTTCAAGATCGAGGACTCGGTGCGCGTGGCCAAGCTGTGGGGCAGGCGCAAGAATCGCCCGGCGATGAACTACGACAAACTGTCCCGCTCGATACGACAGTACTACAAAAAGGGCATCATGAAGAAAACGGAGCGTTCGCAGCGTTTGGTTTACCAGTTCTGTCAGCCGTACCAGCAGTGAGAGAGGCTGCTGCCAGTTGGCCTGGTTGACTAGTTCTAAGCACTATTTATTATTTGGTAGTCACGTAAGCCCAACCCAACCCAACCACCCACCAAGCTCCGTTACTATGCTCGACTAGGCCGCTGAGTCTAGCGAGTCTTAGTGCCTGTACATACACACATATGTATCTCTCTCTCTCTCTATATGGATATATATATATGTATATCTATCTATATATCTCTATATATAGGCACGAAGGTAAGTTCGTGCAACTTTCGTTGTTTAAGGCTCAAGCCATAAAAGGGCAGCTGGCGAAGGTAAGTTCGTCCTGTCCGCGGCTTTAAGTTCAATCGTCAATCAATCGATCAATTAACTTTTTATTTTTTATTTTTTAATTTTTTTGTGCATCTGTATGGGCGTGGCACCCGCCTTTGCACACTTATATGTTTGACTTACCGGCGACATCTTTATTCAAATGCTGACTGCATCCAGCGACAATCGAATTTTCCTCCTCGGCTCAAACCCGCTGCTGTTATTGGCAACAGTTCAGGTCCTTCGGCCAGGATACTCGTGTAAGACCAGGAACAACAGGACGGGAGGGCGGGGAGCGGATTTTTCGATTTGTTTTTGCTGGCTGCGGCAAACAGCTGAAGGTGTTGAGGTAATTTTAGGAACCATATATCTATGATATATCAAAAGTAAGTTCTATGAACAACACAAAACAAACGAACAATTTGTAACGAATATGAATATATAACTCTATATATATATATTTACATATATAATTTTAATCACTTATTTAGTTTTTAGTGCAAATTCTTGAAAATTATTTCACTTCTCACGAGCGAAAAGTGAAACAATTTTCGACCACAAAAATTTTCTTTTTCGACACGTTTTTACATTTTCAATTAATTTATATTTATTTGCGTTTAAATTTGGTGTTGGTTTAATTAAGTTATGTGAGTGTGTGTGTGCGTGTGTGTGTGCGAGTGTGTGTTCGTGTTAGTGTTTGTTTGTTCATGTCAGCTAGTTAATTTTATTATTTATTTTTGGTTAATTTTTAAACAAAAGTCAATTGTTATGCTTCTAATTATTTATGTTTTGTATTTGGCAAAAATTTGCATTTGCAATTTGGCTTATATTTGTTTTATGTAATTTTTATCACATTAATATCAAACGCAGTTTTCTCTCTCTCTCTCTCTCTCTCTCTCTATACGAATTCAATTTATACGTAGCTGTAATTTGCATACGCATCGATATTTACATATATATTTACAGTTAAATATACGCATCTAGGTTAGATAATAATAATGATATTGTTTCGAGCGCTTTTGCGTTTATTATGCACAAGATTTACGTTCAATTTATTATTATTATTATTATTATTTTGTAGTTTTTGATTATTGTACGCATATTTTACGGTATGCCAACTATTTATTTATTTATTTAACTAACATATTGTCATGCTCAAATACTATTCTCCAAATAAAAATCACTGCAAAACACAAAACAAAAACCCAATTTAAATAATTCGCAATGCGGGGGAGGGGAGAACTCAACTTCGAGTTATCCTGGAATCATAATTATTTGTAAATATTATTATTTGTTTTTTTCTTTATTTGTTTGGCAGCTTTTGCATAATTTATTTTAAATTATTTTTAAATTTAGTTTAGTTTTTTAGGTATGCTTAATAGTATTGTTTACCAAGTGGTTACAATTACAGGGTATGCTATGGATTTGCACAGTTAATGAGCTCAGAAATCCTTTAAAGCGCATTTAAAGCGCCTTTTAAATTGCAATGCCTTTTTAAAATGAAACTTATTCCACAGAACGAGGGCTTATTGAGTAGTTATTGGATAGGGTTGTTGTATTAGGGTTGCCAAAGCAGTTTTAAATTATTTACACAAAGGTTGATTTCTATTTTTAATATTTAAATTGAGTTTTAAGCTTTTTCAATTAAATTTATCTGCTAATTGAAACAGAAAAGTATAAATATGTTTGCTAAAACATAGGGTTGTCACCATACGAAATTAAATATATTGCGCTACCTTATGATTCAACCTTGAGTATTTTAAATAATTTAAATTATTGTATTAAGTATCTTTTTCCTATATAGAAAGTTAATTGCCTAATCGACATGTGGGAAGTATGTAAAATACTTTCGCAGGGTTGCCAACATACAGGAATACAGGATTTTAACCAAATTTATATAAAATGTAAATATTTAAAAATTACATAAATAATCTGGCAAAGTTTTCATCTATGAATTAAAAATATATTTCAGAACATTGATAAGTAGAAATTCTTCTCCTTCATCTCACTCGCAATCTCTCTCTATCTCTCTCTCTCTTCTTTCTTTCTCTCTCTGTCTCTACCTCCCTACACACCCTTTAGTATATACAATTCGTTTCTTTCTTTCTTATAGTTATTGTTTTAATTAACTTTAATTACATTCTCGTGTTAATCACACACTTAGCGCTGGCAACTGTTGTGGCTACCCTCGCTCGGGCTCACGTGCTGTAAAAGCTTTTTAGATTGCCTTGTCAGTCAGTCAGTCAGTGAGGGGCATTGCACTCGTGTGTGACCGTCCGTTGGCAGGGACGATTTTCATTTTCATGCAGCGAGCGCATTTTCAATCAACTATTTTCAATGCTATTTGCGCTAACAACGCTTCGATACACAAGGAACGAAGGACGAAGGACGCAGGACGCAGGACGAAGCACACAGGACTCCAGTTTGAATGCCAAAGCAAGCACAAAGTCCTGCCATATGCATGTGTGCATATAAAGATATATATGTATTGTTCGGATTGATAGTTTGATCCGACTTGGCTGAAATTATGAGGCTTAGTTAGCTGGCTAGGTGCTCTATGCCTGGCTAAGATTATATTAATGCGCTCCAATGAGTTTATCGTCTTTGTTGTCCTGCGGATGCTGATGCGGATGCGGATGCGGATGCGGATGCCCGGCAAATGTATTCCCCTTCCCCCTTCTACCGTTGCCCGTTGCCTGTTGGCTGCTTCATTTAAATACTAAATCGCATTAAATGCCATCAAGTGGAAAATTCCCAAAAGCAATAAATTTATTGCTTGCTGCACAAGCGTCCACGATCACGCCCACTTTCTCGTCCTTGCCCACGCCCACGCCCACATCCACGTGCCGCCCTGTCTGCTCTCACTTTTCTTCTTTTATTTTTTTTGTTTTTGTTTTTTCCTTATATATAGTGCTTATATAATATTTGCATTATAGCTTACAGACGTGGACGAGGACGATGGGCTGGCAGGACGTTCTGTTTATCCTTAGACTGGCAAGCTTTGTCTTTGTTCCTTGTCTTTGTCATACGCTCGTTTGGTTTTTATCTTCGTTCATTTTTGTTTGTTTTTTTTTTTTGTTTGCCGTGGGGGGCCAAACTACAAAGACAAATATTTAATTGAATTAGTGCAGCTAGCGTTAAGCAGACAATGCAAGGGCCACGCCCACCATTTCTGGTCTGTCCAAAAATTTGAATACCGTGTTTTGTGACTCATCAACAGGTTCGTTAAGATGCGACTAACATTTAACGGGTCTCCTCACCCAATTCCTATGTTAATTTGTCAATTGCAGCCAAAACCCTGCCCCCAAAATCCTTTGCTCAGCTTCCATTCGCTTACGCTTGCGACGGGTATGCTGAGTTTGTGACACAGTTTGTCAGGTATGTATTAATGCTCTATATGAATATATATGGATATGTTGTACTGTGGTCTATAGGGTATAGTTTATAGTCTATAATCTATAGTCCATAGTCTATAGTCTGTCTATATTTCATTATCTTTATTAGGTTAGAGTATATTTATCGGATCCGACAACTATATAGATTAACTACTATTGAAATATATACTATTAAATATTTATTTGTTCAACGATAATATATATATTTGAATATATATATATATGTTTGTTTATATATCTTTAAAGTTTCTTTGTGAACAAACTAATTAATAAAAATCTTTTTTATGTTCCCAACATTTGCTTAAAATCTTGTTAATATCAGCTCATTTATATAGTTTACATAGAAAAAATCTGTTAATAAAATATTTATAGTACACAAATCTTAAGCTAAGATTGAGTTAGTAAAATAGATGTTTTTTAATTCAAGGCATATTTTATAAACTGAATTTAAAAACAAATTTTTAAAAGGCATTTTTTTATGCCTTTACCGTTCTTAGAATTGTTTTTGTATGAGCAACTTTTTTATTATTTAAGATATTCCAACCAATTTAGACTCTATTAAGCTAGACTAAGCTCCTGACATATGGTGAAAATTTTATAACAATTGGATAACCTTATCACATAGCTGCCCTAACAACAACTAGTCAAAGGAGGAAACTTTGTATAAACAAAATATATTCCAAACAATCTATAAGATTATTCTACACTGGGACAACAATAAATGAAAAGTAACAATTTATTTGGTATATAATATAATATAACATAATTAAATATAACATATATAATTTAAAATATTATATATATAAAGATATGTAGAATGCAACTAATTTTTTGGAATATTTTTACATCCATATTAACCAAATGAGAAGTAATATCTTATTGAGTGTTTATCATATGAGGAAATCTCTTTTAATACAAGCTCTTTCTCACTTGTTACATATATTTACCATATTTTATATATGAACAACTTTCTACTAAATCACAAAAAAATTAAGTAATCATTCAAATATTTTTTTTGTTAGGGTATTTCCGCTTCGGTTTGATTTCGTGGTACTTAATAATTCGTTGGTATTGCTGTTAAATTGTGATAATTACGCTTGGCTTGTCAATGGTTCCAGGCAACGTCGTTGTCCTTTTTATAGAGCTGCCTTTTCCGTTAAGTCCTGGCTACCACGCCCCCTTCGTCCTGTCTTTTGGCTGCCAATTTTGGTTGCCTTTAAAAATAGCCTTCGCATTTTGCGCGCATTGATGAACTTTTTACCTTTTGTCCCTTTTATTGTGGCTCTCTTGTTGTTGTTGTTGTTGTTGTTGTTGTTGCTGGCGCCTTTTAATTAGCATAATTGGTGATACGTCCCAGCGAGTCCTTCCAGCCCCAATGAATGTGTTTCTTCTTGGTTCGGTTTTTAGCTTTCATATTCGCTGCTAATTAAATGTGGCGCCTAATCAATTAAGATTTTCCAAAATTTTGAGCGGCCGCTGGCTTTAATTTTACATTAGGCTAATTCAGGCAACAAATTGCCGGCCAGCTGCCCGGCATACCAAAAACTGGTGGTAAGTGAAAATTCAATTTAAATTGATGTCGACTGGCCGGCCAAACCGAGTCCGGCCAAAGGCGGCAGCAAAAACTCTGGGCCCAGGTAAGAACCGACCAAGTATATGCCATTTAACTTAAGTACTTTGGCCACACACACACACACACACAGATGTTAGCTGGCCGCCGTTTTGTGGCCACGTAAAATAGGTAACAAGTGGCCAAAAGCATTTTGGGGGTCTACATGTTGGCCAGCTCGGCCCATGACTGCGAAATCAGCGCGGCAGGAATTTTAAAAATTCATAAAATTGTTGCTGCCCCAAAGTCAGGCAGGTCCTTGGCCAGGATGGGTTTTTGGCTACTTCATTTTTCAAGTGTGTTTCAATTTCGGTTTGCTACCTGCCTCACCTGATCAACTGCTCAACTGTCTGTCTGTCTGTCTGTCTGACTATCTATCTGTGTGTTCTCTCGGCTCTTTGCTGCTAATGAAATTACAATTTTTGCTGGCCAAGTCATGAAAAATAAATGAGGCTTAAGCGCATTGCACGGCCAGTGCCTGCAATCTGAAACCCACACACACACACACACCCACAAACACACACACACTCATATGCCATTCAACAAGTTCTCTGGCACCCGCCCGCTAAAAGCCTACGCACAATCATAAATATCATCCCGGCAGCAAAGCAACCCAACCGCAAGGACTTCGACCTAAGCCGAAACTGAGAACAGCCAACTGAGAAACCCCAAAGTTAAACCTTTTCTTTTTTTTATTTTGATATACACTCACCAAAAGGTATGCTGATTATATAAAGTGAGATGTGGTGTTTAAAAGTTAACATTGTAAATGATGAAAGACAAAGGCTGTAAATTGAACTTTAATATGTCTGTTTATATTATAGAGAATAATATGGAGCTGAAACAAGTACTTATATTTTTCTCTTTTATTTTTTAAGATTTAATATAAAAACGTTATTTGGAAGCTTCTTTTGTGTTGAGCAGAAAAGTTCATTATTTATAAACATGCGAGTTAAGGCAACTTAAAAATAAATAACTAAACTAACTAGTGACGAAGTACAACAAAGTCGTCAGTTTACTCATTGATATAAAGATATAACTTTATAAACATGCATCAGTTTTAAGACTAAAATTTATAGATAGATAGATAGATACACAGAGAGATAGATAGATGTATAGATAGATATATAGAAAGATAGATATATAGATAGATAGATAGATAGATATGGCCATCGTGTGTGGAAAACATGGAATAAAGAAATAAATTAAAAATAAATGTATTATAATAAATATATCTAAATATAAATAAATAATATGATATATAAAATAAATGAAAAATATAAAAATAAATATAAATATATGTAGGAATGATTTTCTTAGGGCTATAATAAAATCGGCTGTACTCAATACCTTTGGCTTAAAGTATTATCAGTTTATATGCTATCCAAAAAAACATATGGATTTGATATTTATATACTTATACAAATATATACCAAAAATGTATTCAGATTATTTCGAAATCAGCCACAAAGTTTGAAATTAAATTTTATTTGCATTCTTTAATTGAATCATTTTATAAATATGTTTAGTTAAATATTTTATTTTTGTAATTCTATCAATAAAAAGTATAATCTTAAACGATTACTTATTATAGATTTTTATGTATATACACAATTTATTTATAGAAATTTGTAAGCGTATCAAATCTTCGACTTTTCCAACACATTTCCTGCTTTTTTTTTTACTTCACTTTTGCCGCTTTTCAATTAACTTAAAATATATATACAGGCCGCAAAGGGAGCGACGCCCTTTTCGTTTTTTTTTTTTAACAATTTGCCTTCAGCTCAATTTTTATTTCCCAGGCATTTTTCCAGTTTGTTGTGTTTTTTTGTGTTTTTGTGTTTTTTGTTGCCTACATTTGAGCGCAGGCCGCATTTAGTTAAGTGCATTTGATTTTGGGGGCCCTCGACACAGGTTAACAGCGCGTAATGCGCACCAAACGCGATTGCAATTTATTGGATTAAGCATCTAAGCTCCCAAACGAGCAGATTCTACATATAGCTCTATATATATATATATGTATGTATATATGTATATATAAATGTGTGTGTGTGTGTGCCAAATGGCAGAGACAATAACCGCATTATGCGACTTAGTCCGAGGGGAGTTTATAGCACACACACTCACCCACTCACACACACACTCGCCCACATCAATTGGTCATTGGCCTAAAATTTGATTAGGATTTGCCACGAAAAATTCGCATCGATTGAAGGAAAAAGCGAGGGGGAACATTTTTGTCGCATTGTTGGGCGTTTTTAATTAGTTGTGTCGCAATGCTTGGCAGCGCATTTAATTTAATCACGTGCCGTAAGCGTCAAATATTTGAGCAGCATTGAAAATTGCGTATACGCCATGTGGCCCCGCCCCATTCCCAAATGGAATTCGCACAGGGAAACAAGCAGCTGTGTGTGTTTCGTAGGCGTCGGCTGCTGGCGAAATGTGTTGACGCACTTTACAATACACAATGGGCCCAGCACAAACACACATACACACACACCCGAACACACACACACACACACACACACACATCAAGTTGGAGCTGTAATTATGAATTTCATAATCATTTTGTTAATATGCGCAGCACGCGACGCGTCGCCGGGCGCTTGGAATAAATTGCAGTAGCCGCCGGGAGGAGGCTGGTCCTGGGCGGGGGGCGTGGCAGAGGAGGAGGAGGAGGAGGCTGGTGCTGGGTCTGGGGCTGCTTGGGGTATTCGTCGTGTTCTCCTGCTCATTTCGTGTGCGCTTATCCAGCGGGGAATTAAAAATAATTTGGGTCGTTTCGCCGCCAGGTGTTGCCCGCTGTCTTCCTGCAGTCACCTGCTCATGGTGTGTGTGTGTGTGTGATGATTACGGCTTAATTTTTGTAATTATATTAACATGATTAAATTAGTTTTGATTTTGCAACCTTTGGCACAGAGCGCGTCTTGGGAGTGTATGCCAATGGCCAGTTCAAGCGGAAGCGGGAATACCCCTTTTGTCAGTGGCAGTGGGGTGTATTACATGTGAGTGGCAGATGGCTTAAAGAAGTAGCTTCAATTTATTACATAATTTAATAAAAGTAAAATATCAATAATTTTAAAAAAACAATTACTTTAATTTTAATAATTAATATGACTAATAATAAACTTTAATTTCTTTACTTAATATAATAATAAGTTATGTTTAATTATAAAAAAAAATATTATTTTAATTTATTATTACATTATAATATTTTATTTCAAAATGAATAACAATTTAAATTTATTAATATATATAAAATTAATATGTATTATAAAATTGCCATACAATTTATAATAATTTCCTTGAGGATTTAAGTATTTAACTTTTTTTTTTCATAATTTGAGATGACTTCTTATAATTAAATAATTTCAGTTCATAGTGTTAAAGACCAAGGTTTAAGCCAGGTCAAAATTAGCAACCTATAAGTGAGATTAAAGTTTATGTTTTAAACCAAAGCTTTTGCTAATATTATTTTGATCATCATTTGTTTGCCTTGTACTAAAAGTTAATGCAACATATTAATAAAAAATGTAAATCTTTGGCATATAAACCTGTTTTTTTCTACCTTTAGCTTATTTTTCTGCGTTTCAATAAAGTTCAATTTTATTTAGATTAAAGCAAGCGCTTAAAGTCAGCTCGTGATAATAGAGAATTATATTCTATGTTATTTTATATGGTGTGTGTGAATGGGTGTGTATGTGTGTGTGTGTGTGGCACAAGGTGTGCTTGGGCATTAATTAAAACAAAACAGAACAAGCACACACACACACACACACACACATATGAAACTCATTAAGTGCGCGCAATTTGCAAAAATTTTTTTTTATTATTATTTTTATTTTCATTTTCATTTTTATTTTTATTTTTATTGACTTGTTCGCAGGTGGCAAAGATGAGATTTGCAAGCGGCAACAACAACAACTTGCAACTGGTAACTAGTTGCATTAATAATAAAACTGAAATTATGCAATTAAATTGCAGCTGGAAGAGAAATGAAAATGAGAAAAAGAAAGAGGAGGAAAACTTTTGCTGCAAGTGGCAAGTTGAAAGGTGGCAAGTGTATTAATTTGAGCCAAACGCAAAAGATGCGTGTAAAAGCAGCTAAAAAAAAGAGGGGAGGAGGGGGGGGGGAAGGATATACATGTGTATTTTCACAGGTGTATCCTTTGGGGAAGCTCGTGCTCGTCTCTCGAACCAATTGTCGCAGTTATTTTTGTAAGCTGCAACTGCTTACGCGATATACTTTTCAAATTACATGAAAATACGCAAAAATCGCCGAGAGTTGAGAGTTGAGAGTTGCACGAACTTTGCCCAAAGGACGACGACTCGCGACGGCGAACAGGACTTTAGCGCAGTTTTAAGCATTGTCAATGCTTTCTCCTGCTGCTGCTGTAGTTACTGCTACTGCTGCTGCGGAGTTCCTTATAGCATAAGCAACTCATAAATAACGCGATGCAACTGAACTTGCAACCGAATGGGGCAAGAACAGGAACAGGGCCAAGCCACGTACTTACACTTTTCTACTTACAGCTAACTGTAAGCGAGTGCGCGACTGTCTGCGTGTGTGTATGTGTGTGTGTGTGTGTGTGTGTGTGGGGCGTGTGTGTTTGTGGCACTTCAACTCTAATATAAAGTTTGCACTCGGAAATTCGCTGCGAGCACTTTTTGGTATTACGCAAAGTTTCACGCGCGCGAACCCTGCAGCCCAAAACGGGGCGGTAAAGGGGCGTGGCCGGGGCAGCTGGAGGGAGGGGGGGCTAGTGTCAGGCACAGAGAGGGAATTCGCTGCCAGCTGATTTCTTAAATGAAATAAGAGTAAAAACTAAAAACAAAAAAAAAAATAAAGAAAGGGAGTAAAAATTAAATTGCTCGCAATTTGCACAGTTCAATGCGCTTCAGCGAGAAGAAAAGAGAAAGGGAAAGGGGGGAAAGCCGGCGGGGGGGGGGAAGTAAAAGCTGGAAGCATTTTCGCACAGATTTTCATAACTTAGATTTTGCAGATTTTCAGATGTTCGCGCTGTGAACAATGCGA
The DNA here is from genome assembly GCA_004143845.1 of Drosophila lacertosa. Taxonomy (NCBI): domain Eukaryota; kingdom Metazoa; phylum Arthropoda; class Insecta; order Diptera; family Drosophilidae; genus Drosophila; species Drosophila lacertosa. The sequence goes on from SCDZ01000332.1 coordinate 37,536, forward strand.
CCAAAGTTGCCGTGACATATGCGAAGGTGTGTGCGAGCGTATGTGTGTGTGTGTGTGTGTGTGTGGGTGGAGCACCTGTGTGCAGAGTTGTAAACTAATGCAATGACAAACGCAATCACAATAAGAAATTTTACAGTTAGTTAAGTTTGTCTTGTTGGGGCGTTTTTCTTGCTGTTGCCTTTTGCTGCTGTTGTTGTTGTTGTTGTTGGAATCTCATTGTGCAATTTATTTGACAGCAGCCAAGCTGCCACACCTGCCACGCCCCCTCCCCACACGTGTGTGTATTAAAAGTTATGCATAAATAAAAGCGGGTTGGAAAAAGCTGTTGAAATATTTAAAAAATATTTAAAAATTATGAAGGAGGCGATTTTGGGGCCCATTCGATCATAAATTGCGTCTGATGCGCAAGTTAATAAAAAAGTTCAATAAAAATCGAGCAGCCAATAACACACACACACACACACACACAGAGAAAAAAAAGGGTGCTGATTTCTGCTGCCAAGGGAACGAGCATTCGATTTGGAAACTCTCGAACCCTCATCATAGTTCATTAAATGCGTAAACGCATAAAAAATAAGCCCAGAAAAAAATGGAGAAAAAACCGTTGGCTGAATATACGATACCCTGGAATATGGTTAAGGTACTTGAATAGATAAAAGTATAAAGAAAATATATTTAAATAATATCTAGTAATTATCTAAGGTCACATAAGCTTGGTTATTACATATTTAAATGGAAAAAGATTTACCTGAATGAAGATAAGATTATTTACAAGGAAGTTTACAAAGTTCTATCTTTTCTCAAGACTCTTCTTTTACATTGGTAAAGGGTATAAATAAACCCCACCTCAAAGTCTATACATATGTATAGGCTGGCCACTTGAAGTTGTTGATGGGCCCAGTGATAAGCGTGGGGGTTAACTTTTGGCAGGCGGAGGAGTGGAGGGTGGGGGGGGGGGGGGGGGAGAAGAGACAAAAAAACTGGCAGCAAAAAAAAGCCTTTTTTTTGTCTTTTATTTTTAACATTTTTTTGCTTAATGCATAAAAGCGTAACATAAATAAATTTTGTTTTATGCGCCAATAATGATGAAGTTATTATGATGACTTTATTAGAAGCAGCCCAAAATCTCCCTCCCAAAAACCGAAACCAAAACCAAAAAAAAAATAAAAAGAAAGAAAAAAAAAGAAGAATATAAAAGAAAGCGAAGAAAGCACATCATAAAAATGCTGCCCGCTTTTCTGGCGGAGCATTAAAAAAGTTTAGCAAAGCATATTTATACGCACCTATATAAGCACACACACACACACACACACACGCACACCAATACGTGTGTGTTTGTAACTGTATTATATGCTTGTATATTAACCACAAGGCTCTCACTTTCTCTCTCTTTCTATCTCTCTCTCTTTCTCTCCTTTTGCTGTCGTGGGCACTTAAGCGACGTCTGAAACTTTTTTATTAAACTGCGCTAATAGAACTGTTCGCCGGAGAGAGGTCCTGGAAGTTGGGTCAATTTCCAAAATGGCCGCCTGGTTGCGCTTAATAAAATTTATGATTTCAACGCTCGACTTTGACAGTTCAAATTAAAATGGGGCCCAGGTAAGTAACAAAAAAAAAGAAGAATATTGTGGAAAGTCCAAAGTTAAATACAAAACTTCACAGCGCAAATTGATAACGTTGTCTGGGATTGGGTTTGGGTTTGGGCTTGGGATTGGGTCTGGAACTAGCTCATCTGTCGCATAATGCAAAAAAAAAATGGAAATAATGAAAGATTATGCTATGCAGGCGGCGCAAACAGCGCGGAACCAACGCGAGGTCCTTGCCCACTCCTTCGAGCGGATGCGCTGCCATCAAATCATTTTGCAAGCGGAAAAACGCGCTTGACAGGCGTCGCAGTCCAAGATGGAGCACGTGATGCGGGCGGGACGGCGGCGGGGGGGGGGGGATTCCCCTCATTGTTGCCAGCTGCGGTCGCTGGCCGCCAGTGGCAGCGTTTATGGCTCTATATAAAAAAATGCAAAGTGCAAAGCAAAAACCAAATAATGCACAACAAACCAAAGCAACCAAAGCAAAGACTTTCCTCAACAGCAACAACAACAACAACAACAAGAACTGCAGGCAGGAGAAAAGAAAAAGTTATATATATTTAATGCTAGACCGAACTCTTAATACGCTTAACAAAAATTGTTTTTTTTTTAAACGAAAATAAACCAAACTTTGTTTTATATTAAATTGAAAAATCAATCAATTTTTGTTTTAAAAAAATAAATAAATTAAATAGGCAAAGCTTATATTTTTTCTCATTTATTATTACATAGTGCCTAAAATAAAATATGAAAATAAATCAAAAGTTTCTTTTATTTTAAATAGTAAATGCTTTGAATGTTAGTTTTAAATAAAAAAAAGTTATATTCAAAAGAATTTCCCTAAAATATTTTTCATTATATTTTATTAAGATATTTTAATACTGTTAGATAGAAATGCTAATGAATTGAATTTTATTCAAACATTTTTTTTTCTTGATAAAATAAAAATTCAATTATATAAAAATTATAGATAAAACTCTGAGAAATGTTTGATAAAAGCAATAAGTTTTTATTAAGTAATTTAATAAAATTCAATTCTAGTTTTTATGCATGCTTTATGTTTAGACTAAAAATGCAGTTGAATATAATTTCTTTCCAAGTCTAATAAAGAGTTTTAAATACTTGGGTGTGATGACAAGCTGATGATACCCTGTGTTAGGGCATGGTAAACATAATCAGGGTGGTTAGTTGGGGATAAGTTGCAAGTGGATGGTAGTTTGTGGCAGTTGACCAGCACATCCGCATCCGCATTCGCATCCGCATCCGCAGCCATCGCCTCGGCACGGCCACGTTTCGTTGCCCTTAGTTATTTTCATCATTTTGTTTTTATTTTATATGTATTTATTTTTATTATATTTTTTTTGCGTCCTCTTCTGTTTGACTTTCATAAAGTTTTAACGACTTTTGCCTCTGCTGTCATAGCTCAAAATGTCTTACATGTGCAGCAGCAAGAAAGTAAAGTAAAATAAAATAAAATAAAATAGAATAAAATAGATGGCCAAGAATGAAAGAGCAAAAACTTGTACAACTTTCGACTTATAGTCGTAAGTAATTTTGCAGTCCTCGCTGGCCATTTGCTTCAGTTGAGCCGCACTTGAGTTCGCTTCATTTCAGCATCAATTTCTCGACCACGCCCCCCAACGCCCCACTCCTCCTTCCCATCTGCTCCTCGGTCCATTGGTCGCTGTGTCCACAAGTTGCAGTCTCATCTGAGCCCGGCCGCTAAACGCTCCTTAAACGCTTTGCCTACAACTAAACCAGGATCAACGAGCCTTGTTTCCTTGCTGGTCAAACATGCCCGAAAACAAATGCGATTTATGAAGTGGCAGCGTTGAGTGCGTGACTTGGGCATACCCTGTAAAACAATTAAATAAATTTTAATAAAATGATTGTAATAATTATAATTAAGAAGTATATAAATATTGTCTCTAAGATGAATCCATTTAAACAGAAGGCAGGACTTAATTTAAGTTTACTCAGCTACTAGTCCTGATCAGTTATATTCTTTATATATATATTTTTTCTTTATGGGCCCAAATAAGCCTCCTTTTGTCTTCTTGTTGCCATATTTAGGACTACATAGTTTTTATATAAAAAATAGGTAACAACGCTTGGGTTTAAACTCATTTTAATTTCTTCATTAAAGCAGCAAATAATTAAGAATTAAAATAAAAAAAAAAATTACAATCTTTTTATAGTTAACAAGAAAATATTCTCTCTTTTGAATTAATTTTTTTATTTTTATTAATTTTTAGAACTTCATCCTTATCTGTTTAATATGCTTTTTCTTATCTGTTGAGCTCTTCTTTAAGCTAATCACAAAATTTATGTTTAAAGCATTATTTAAACCTTTTTAGTTTATGATTATAATTTATACCAAAAATAAAAATAAATTAAAAATAGTAAATATTTATTATATTATTTAATAAAAATAAAAATTACAAGGAGAACATATTTTTTATTATATAAAATAAAGCTTAAGCAGTTTTTAGTTTATATGTTATTAATTTATTCAGACTTTGTCCAGGTGAAAGTTTGTCTAACTTTTAAATGATCTCTTACAGCTTTTCAAGTGATCAGCTCTCAAGTGATCCATTTCATTCCACTAAGATTTCCCTGCCTGTCAACGTTACCAACAGCAAGTCCTTGCTCCAGGACATAACCGCAACGAGCTGCTGTTAACCGGCGGCTTATGTGGAAATTGAAGTGCTGGGTAAATGAAAGTCAAATATGTGACAATTTCAGCAGGATTTCAAATTAAATTTGACATAATTTATAATGCACACACACACACAGATACACACTGGCATTTTAAGCTGTTTAAATATACAAACAGTTGGCGCTACGGATATGCGAAGTGCGGTTGCACATTCATCAGCTATTTATACATGCCGCACGCCAAACTTGCCCCTGCCCCTTTCTCAAACCCTGTTGCATATTGGTTGACCCAAAGCGAATCTGTCTGCAAGTGTGCGAGTGTGTGTGTGTGTGTATCTTTGGTATTGGTTGATTTCCGGCTGGAACCATTCGTAGCCTACTAACCTCAATATATATGTGGGCGAAAAGGAACTGCCACAGGATATGCGTCCGAACGAAGGGGGAGGCGGGGGGCGTGGCAAGTATTTTGCAATTAGTCAATGCTCGTGGCACAGTTTTGCCGCCTGGTTGCCCTTGGCCACAAATTAAATCATATAAATGGACAATTATTTAAGGTCCGTGAGAAGACCATAAATCAATTGGTGGCCAAATGGAAAATGGCAAATGGAAAATGGAAAATGGCAAATGGAAAATGTAAAATGAGCTGCTTGAAAATTGTGTAAATAAATGTAAATTAAAATGCATAATTTATGTGCAAACGCAATTTATTTATAAAACCGACACATTAAAACGCACAAGATAATGCCCAAGCGGGTGTGTGTGTGTGCGTGTGTGTGTGTGTGTGTGTGTGTGTAAAGGGTGTGTGTGGCTGGGCAAGTCAATTGCTCATTGGGTGTTTTAGCAACACACGCAGCTGTTGTTGCCGAGTGCTCCCAGCTGACCAATGAATGCTTAATGTGTGTGGCCCACTGTGCACTGTGGGCATTAGCCGCAGCTAATTGTGTGCGAGTGTGTGTGTGTTTGGTTGTGCGTGTGTGCCAGCTGCTTATCAGCGCGGTGCGCGTCAGGACTTAACTGAAGTTCGCTTATCGGCCACATTTGGGGCCCCGGGCGCGGTCAGCATACGTAATTATATAATATGCCACCATGTCGCAGACAAACACACACAAACACACACACTCTCACACACACACATACAAATTTATACTAGCTGGCAATTCAATCGTTGTGGAAATGCATAAATAAATTTAATTTAACTTCTTTTTTTCTTTCTTTCTTTCTCGCTTTGTTTAAAGCATCAGGTGAAACAATTCAAAGGGGGGTGGGAAGGGGATGTGGGGGGGGGGGCGTCAAAGGATTTAAGGGGCGTGCAAGTGAGTGTAACTTGAGCTTAGCAGCTCATGAATATTGTGCTCATGCAAACGGGTAACGAGCTCTTTTTATTATATTTACCGCGGAACGTGGAAGGGGGGAAGGGCGTAAAGGGGGTTTGTGGGAGGGCGGGGGGCTTGTCGCTAGCTGCCCAGATAAGGGCGCAAAATATAACATTTTGCATATGCTTACAGCGCGCGGGGGCAGTCGAGGGAGCCAAGGCGAAATCGTTTTGACCAGCTCGCAAACAAACAAACAAAAAGCACAAAAACAAAAATGAGAAAAACTGAATACAACCAAGGAAAACAGTGGGGGGGGGGGGGGAAACGGGGGGGCTGGAAAACCAAACGAAACAGTCGAAAGGCAGATGAGAGCAAGCGAACAGCAGCAAAGTCGAAACGAACACCATTCAGCGGTGCTTGGTGAAGGGGGGGGGGAATTGGAGGTCGACTTCAGCAGGTCAGCGTGCAGGCCCCGGAGGACACAGTTGCAAGCGAATTTATGCGCTTTGTTAAACAGCAACAGCAGCCAACAGGAAAATAAAAAAATATGCCAAACGCCAGCAGAAGAAAACAAGCGCAAGAAAGCGACAGCTAAAAGCGAACGACCAAGAGATACCCTGCAAATAAATAATATAAATGGCATAGGTGAAGAAGTTGCCTTTATACACTGAACAAATTTGACACTTTAAATACTTTATTTTAAATTGAAGGAATTATAATTATTATTTGCCAATTTTTAGCCTTAAGTGTTATATTAAGTGTGATATGTAAAATAAATAAATAAATGTTATGTAAAATAATAATAAATAAATATATAATAATTATCTCTCTTAAGACATATTTTTATTTCCTTTACAATATTTTTTTTTAATACCTATTTTTTTATATTCTTTAGAAAGGATTTAATTATTCTCTTTTTATATATAACAACTGAAATTTAATTTATCAGCTAAATTTAAAATGCATCTTAGTTTTTGTTATTGACTAATTTATGCTGTGCAGAGAAAAGGACAAACTGATTAATAAGCAATTTTATTTATTTTTCAGATAGAAAATTAGCCTCTAACCCTCCCTTTGCCTTCTCTTGCTGCCCCTTTTAAGTCTCCTTCGGCCTCTAAATTGCCATATACCCAACTCTGTACACACTATTGCTGTTTACAGGGTATCATAAAAAAGGCCAAAAGCAATCCGTGTGTGCTGCAAGAAGGCGGGCGTTGTGGGCGTGCCGGGGCGTGCATAAATAACGACAGCCGTGCCCCCCTCCCCCTTTCCTTTCCCCCCTTTCCACCACCCTTCCTTCGCTATGGCATACAAATGAAAATCGTGTTTGCGCTGGGTGTAAAGTGGCATGTGAGGTGGTGCAGCGGTGCAGCAGTTACAGCGGTGCAACGGTGGTGCAGCTTGTGATTTACAACAAAACAAATATGCTGGCCGAGCTGAAGCTTACCCTTACCTTGGCACGCGACTCTGAACCGCACAGAGAAAAAAAACCAGCTCCTTCTGCCCCTCCTTTATCCTGCTCCTCCTCCTTCCTGCTGCTCCTGGCGCTTGGCACTTCACTGCGAAACTGACTGATTTACAAGGCAGCTAGCTGAGATTGGATGGCGCTGTGTAAATAAAATAGGAGACGACTCCCGCCTCCGTTTTCGTCTCCCGTCTTCAAATGCAATTTTCGTATTTCGCATTTTTTGAAAAATAATTAAACTTAAAGTAGAAGGGTCGAAGTCGGGGACAAAGTTGCCAGCTGCATTGCTGCAGTTAATTGCAAAGTTTGCTCTTAGCGGCAGGTGTCAAGGCTGCTCCTCGCGTGCTGCAACATTTACTGCAGCAACATTTACAGCAGCAGCAGCAGCAGCAGCATCTGCTGCAAGTCGATGGCCCAGCGGAAGGACAGAACAATGTGTTGCATATTTTTCCGATAAGATTTCGTTTTTTGTTGCAATACCCTGTAAACATGGGCTGGACTGAGAAGGGTATACGTAAATAAACAAGAGAGATGTTTAAAGCAAAGATTACATACAATGAGTTATTTAGAGTAAGATATTAAAAATAAATAAGCAAATAAAATGCATTTACCTAATTACAGGGTATCTGTTAGTCAAACACTTTACCATTTCGGAAAAAAAAGAAAGAGAAGAATCAAGCTCTTCTCCCCTTAAGCAACTTATGTTATGTTTGATAAAAGAGTTGACATTAATTACAGAGTATCCCCTTGTCGATCAGCTTGCTGCTTACCTGGTTGTAAAGCAGAAAACGGATGTGATAAAATCATTTCCTTTTGTGAAACAGAAGCTAACAGCAACCACATAAATCAAATGCAATTAAATAAGGGTACGTACAGGGTATACTCTAGTCTAGACAACCTGACATCTTTCAAGATTAAAAAGACTAAAGAAAAGCACAATTATAAATTTAAATTTTTTTACAGGGTATGTTCTAGTCGTGCAACTTTTCAGCTGCACTTTCTTGATTTTCATGTTTTCTTTTTTTAAATAACTGCGTTGTGAGTTGGGGCTGTGCACATTTATCAACGGAAATCATAAATAAAATTCTGTGCATATTTCATGAGATGCCTTTGCCAGATTTTATAGACACAACCTAAGGGGTATATAGGTTAAGTGGATGATCATGTAACATGCTTAAAAGATGAAAGCTGAAATGAATTTAGAAATAATTAGAAATGTTTTAAGAGGTATCCAACAATTTTATATAATGCAGTACAGGGTATTATTGCACCATCATTTCCTTACCTTCAATAATTCAATTATACATAGCTTATATGATAAGTGATAGATGGAAAGATTAATAGCATTTTATTTTCTTAGTATTTCATTTAATAAAAAAGGGGTATTTAATAGTCGTGCATACCCGCTCACCTGCAAATTGGAGAGGCCGTTGCAGTCAAAGGGGGATTCAAACAAATAAACCGCACACAACATGTCTCATATGTATATTTTTTTTAATCTTTTTAATTTACAATCACGCTCATTGCGAATTTTAATTGTTGCATAAACGAAGCGAACATCGAAAGGACAACGCGACAAGGACAACAATGCAGCTGCACAGACGAGTCCCGGACTCTGGCCTCTCTTGATTATCAGCTGAATTGGGCACATGGCTGAATCAGATTCGGCAATAAGGCGCATATTAAGTTGAATGTGAAAGTCCTTTTTCATATTTACACGAAGCCCATAAATTTGCGGGCGAGAAAAAAACAGGCAGAAAAATGCTGCCAGGACCTGTAATTATGTGTACATAAACAGCTGCAGGCAGAACGTACATATATATATATAAATATATATATTTATATTCCCTACAACATATATTTTAAAGCATATGTCCTTTAACAAGCATTTAAAATCGATGTGCCTAGGTTTGAATCCGCTAAGATTTAAACCCAGTTTTTCATTGTTAATTTAATTCAGTTATTACACAAGCTTTTAATTAGTTCTGATTTCTTATTGGACTTTATAAATTCAACTTACTTTTACTACAAAATTATTGCCTCTATCCCAAGGTTTGAACCCGCTAAGATTTGAACTCTGCTTTTCAAAACAGCAGCTGCAGTTAAAAATTATAAATATTTGCCATATTATTTTATTTTTTATAAAAAAGTCAAGGTTGGAATCCGCTAAGATTTTAACCCAGTTCTTAATTGTTATTTAAATAAAGTTCCCACACTAGATTTGAATAAGTTGTGCCTTCTTTTTAGATAAGATCAAGTAAACTTACTTTTACTAAAAATTTATTGCCACAGCCCAAGGTTCGAACCCGCTAAGATTTTTAAGCCCTGTATTTCAAAACTATTTTAATTCTGTTAGTTCTTTCACATTTTTTTTAATAAATTCTGTTTTCTTCCTAAACACTTTTAAGTCAATTTACAAAGCCAAGGTTCGAATCCGCTCAGATTCAAATTCCGTTTTGTAGCTAACTAAAAATAATTTTTATCTAGAGTTCATTGCAAGGCTTTTCAAGCACTTTTAAGTCAGCTGAATTTCTGTTTTTTTTATTACTATAAAAATTAATTGTGGCCAGAAGTTTGTTAACAATCGTAGAATAAATACACAAAAACGCAAGGATAAAGTGTGAGTGTGTGTGTGTGGAGCATGCAGGATGTCTTCGCTGCAGGAGTTCGTAAATAAATTACCAGTAAATAAATGCACAACTTAAGTTTGAATGCAATTTTCTTTTCGAATGAAATTCGCGCCGCATGCAAAACTCCAGCAGCAGGAGCTGAAGCAGATCCTTGGTTGGCTCCTTTGTCTGCTTTTTGTGCGTAAAATCAAAGCCGTGCTCATAACCAGGCGACAGGCGATGGCGGCCATTTGTCAGCCGCAGTCAGCCAGGACGGAGCCGCAGGAGTCGAAGGAGACAAACTTGGCGCTAAATTTATGTTTTCCTGGCATAAGTGCCACCGCGTGGCGACTCCGCTGTGGCGACTCCGCTGCGGTCAAATGTGCTTGACAAATTGCTTATTGTTATGCCTGTCCATTGATATATCACACACAGCGAGAAAGAGACAGAGAGAGAGAGAGAGGGGGGGGGGGGGGACTTAGCCCGGGGCCAGGCTTAATAAGTCGCCTCATTATTTCGTCCTGTTTTTTTTTTTATGATTTTTCTTTACGTGCACTTCACGGAAACGTCGCCCAAATGCGGCCTCGTTAATTGTTTTGATTAATGAACGAGCGACCTGACCTCACGTGCCGCCAGCCCAGTGGGGGAGGGGGGTGCAAGGATTGAGGCAAGGATTGAGGTCCTGCCGCTTGGCGTGGCACGCTCTGACATCGTTTCAATTTGCAGTTGCATGCACCGCGTTCCTGCTTGGCTGTTTATTCGATTTTGTCGTGTGCTGCATTTTCTTAATTTGCAGTTTTTGGCCATGCCACGCCCACCCGGCCAGCCGCCCACCCCTTCGTTGCTGGCCGCCTTTTTATTTACTCTTTTTGCATTTTCTTTATTTATTTTTTAATTAATTTAATGCGCCAGTTTTGCGCAGCTTTAGCAACATGGAGGGGACAAGGGGAAGGGGGCGTGGTTCGTGTCCCTTTTGCTTGCGTGCATAACAGCAACACACACACACACACACACACACACACACACTCGCACACACACTTGTGCTCAGTTTATAATTAGAAAATTGTTGCACTTTGTTGATATTTATTTGAAGCGCGCATTTTGCTGGCCAAGTCCGCAATTTGAAAGCCGCTAAATTGAGCCATTTTCCGGGCAGGTTTTTCCATATTCCTTTCCCTTGACTTTTTGTTTAGCCTGGTCGGCCGGAATGCAGGCAAATTAAAGTCAAGTATGTTGGAATCCTGTGCAGTAATCCAAAAGGAACTTAAGTCTGCAGGATCTTAATGCCACTTTCAGCTGGCAGCTGGCTGACAGCGTTCAGATACGGACAGGCCACGTTGACAACAGCCGTTGTCCTGCCAGGACAACAACAGCAACAACAACAACAACAACGCGTTGCATGCCATGTGAGCTCTGCAGAGAAAAAAACAGAAGAAAAAAAAAAAGAAAAAAGTAGCAAGCAAAAGAAAATCAAGCCAGGCCATGACCCCAAAGGGGGCAAGTGGTAGGAAGAAGGCCAGAAGGATTTGGGGCCAAAGTAAGCGCTGCTGGTTGTGCACTAATTGTGGCCAACATGTTAAAATGAAATGGATTTTCATTCAACAATTGGCTTACACACACACAGAGAAAGAGAAAGAGAGAGAGAGACAAAAGGCCCGTTCCGGAGCTGAGGGCGGCTCAACTTATGATGGATTATGGCAACGTTATCGTGTCGGGCCCTGCTGCTAACCGGCGCATTGTTTGGCCCCAGTGTTGGCCATAATGCGAGCACTGCGCATAATAATGCGATTGCCAGCTGACAGAGTCCACACAGACCAGAACTTGCAACCGGCAAGCGGCAAGCGGCACCCATCGACCCGCATCCCTTTCGAAGGACCCCTGCCAGCTGCACACAAAGCAGCTGCAGCAATCAAAACACTCGCATTAACTCATTGAAAACGGGCTCCAGCTTCGACTCCGACTCCGGCTCCGACTCCGACTCCGTCTACGGCTCCAGTCTCGGTTCCGGCTCGGAGGCTGGCAACGGCTGCAGCCGGAAGCCAAACACATGCCAAGGTGGACGTGAGCTGGTCTCTTGTGTTTACTCTCGACTACTTCTTTTTTTTTTATATACCGTGTATACCCTGTAAACCATTTAAATTGGCTGAAGAAATGGGTTGAGTGGAAGCAAAATTAAAAGAGTAATTTATTTATGCCATTTATCATTGTAAGCCTCGAGAAAACCTTTGCTTGACGTTAAATTCTGTTTAATATATATTAATATAATAATTGTCTCATCATCATTTTAATTTTCTTTAAATCAATTAATTTGCATTCGCATCTTAAAATAAAACATTTTCTATTAAATGCAGCTTCCATATTTGATATAAAATAATTGTTATAATTTATATTAATTTTTTTTTATTTTAAATTTTTATATTAATATTTGTTTAACAGGTTTTCTTTTACCTTATTGGCAGCTTGATCAGCTATACATTAAATAAAATAATATAGAATTCATAACAACAATTTATAGAATTAGCTTAAATACAAAGTTAAGAATAAGCTTAAGTTTAATTAATTAACTAATGTGTATTAGGCAAGGATTCTCGTGGGAAGATCCTGCTGTTGGCATTTTATAATTAATCAGAGTTAATAAATATCACAAATATAAGATATATAAGATATAATAGAATTCCCTTTGCGGATATCTGATTAAGTATAATGAGTTCTTCAAATATCATTATTATATTCTGTTAATATTTCTATTTGACTTTAAATTAAGCAATTTCCATTTTGGTTAATTTTTTTAAGAATTTATTATTTGTTGTTTATTATTTATTCATACGTCCACATAGTTTTCTTAATTAAATACATTTAAAATGAATTTTTATTTGTTTGTTAGTTGGATTTATTTTTCTTAAATAATTATTAAGTTATGCCCATTTTAACTTTGTTATTTAAAGCAAAAGTAAGTATAAAATATATATAATATAATATATGTATAATATGTGTCTTTACTTTTTTTTTCAAACAATATTTATTGTTCCTCTGTTGTAGTTTCTTGGTCATGTTTTTGTGATTATTGAGACTAGATTATACAATATATAAATAGATAGAAGAAGACTACTTTAAATTAAGATCTTCATACTCTGACAAATATTGAATTCGATTGCAGCTGAATACAGGGTATATAAATTGTATATGTATTTCCCAAATAGGACAAGTGGAACACTTTATTATGTTTTTGGATGTAAGAGCGTGTGTGTGAGTGAGGTGAATGTGTGTGTGTGTGTGTGTGTGTCTAGAAGGGGCTATGAACAAGTTGTGGTTATGCTGCGGCTGCCACTTGGCGGCAAAGATAACAAGCAACAAGTGAAGTGAGTAACCGGCGGCCAGAACTCAACACAACACAACAAAGTCAAAAAGGACTCGAGGAGGTGGAAAAGAGAGGAGTGGAAAGGGGGGAAGGTATAAAGGGATCGCTGCTCTGAAGTCAAATTCTGGCCACAATGAACGTGCAGCAAGAAGCGAAACGTTGTGGGAAATGTTGACATGAGTAACATGAGAGAAATCAAACTGAAAACGAGAATTATGTAGATTACGTTATTGTACAAGGGAAACTCTTGTAAGGCACACACACACACACACACTGATACACACACCTACACAGGGGGGAAACACTAGAGAGTTTAGTGAAAAATGCGCAACAATGTGCAATGAAATTGAACAGCGGGCGAAAGTGGACTAAAGTGTGGGCGTGGCCAAAGGGGGGGTCGTGTGGCATGTGGCATGTGGCATGCAGCATGTAGCAGTCGAAAATGACAACTTCGTTGACGCTGCCTTCGCTGCCTCGGGGCCAGCAGACGGACATCAACATAAAAAATCAAACAGGAAAACATATACTATAAAAAAAAAAAACAAACACACAGAGAAAAAGAGAGGGATAGAGAAAAAGACAGAGACAGAGACAGAGACATGGACACGGACAGGACATGGACGATGGCAAGTGGCAAGTAGCAAGTGGCAGCAAGTGGCATGTGGCATGTGTGGGGGGCATTGGCTGCCTCAATTGCGGACATGCCACAGCTCACAAGGATGCTTACATGTAAAATCACTGAAAAATTCTGTAGCTACAGAATTGAGCGCCCAGCGGAGTGGGTGGTGCAGCGGTGCAGTGGTGCAGTGGTGCTACCGAGTGTGAGGTGCAAGAATCCAACCAACGAATGAATGAACAGGGAAAACACAATTTAGCAGAAACAACAACACACAAACAAATAGAAATAATATCAAAAAATCCAAGAGAAAATTGTTGATATCCATGTGGTCGAATATTTAATGCCCTCTAAAAGATTTGGGAAATGTGGCCAGACAAAAGTTTGGTTTATGACTGAATTTTGTGTAATAAAGATAAATAACTAAATAATGATATAAATTCCTGATACTAAAAAGTTGTTGTTTATAAAAGAATATTTAAAACTATTTAAAATAGCACATTTAGTTGGCACAGTCTAAAAAACATTAAAGTTTTTATACAAAAATTTTGCTTTTTACTTAAAGATTCAATGTTTCATGTTAACAAATTTTATATATGTATATTGTAGATAAAGGCAATAAATTATAGATTAAAATAAAAAATTAAAGTTTGATAAAAATATCTGTGTAAACAAAGGATACAGAAAAAATGTAATAAATAATAGATTAAATAAAAAAATTAAAGTTCCAGAAAAAAATCTGTGTAAGCATATAAGTTTTTCCTGGAAAAACCATAAAAAATTTTACTGATTTTTCCAATTACAGCTATATATATAGCTATAGTAGTCCGACTTATATTAGTTTTGTTTAGATGCAAGGTAAATCTTAATAATAATCTTTTTTTAGCTTTGGTGCTTTGGAATAATTTTATAAAATCCAAAATTCAAGCGATTGGTTTAATAGCTGCCATATAATAAAGTAGACCGATTTAAATTATTTTGACATATATAATGTCTGTAACAAAAAAAATGATGCAAGTAAAATTTGATTAAAGTGCCTTCAAAGCTGACAAACTTTTGGTTGAGTGTAAAAAGACTGATCAGGAATATATATAAAATATTTAAAGCACTTTTTATACGTTGCAAACCTTGTGACAATTTCAGAATACCCTTTGTTAGGGCATGCCAAATAATGAAAGCAACACGAAATAGGCCAAAAGCGGAGAATAGAAAACGATGGCAGCACTTTTTATTGAGCTGACATTAAGAAAAAATAACAAAGTCAACAACAGCAGCAACCAAAGCAACAACAACAATAACAGCAACAACAACAATATGAATAGTTGTGCAGGATAATGGCAACAACATTGGCGGCGGCAGCGCGCAAGGATCCAAGGACAACAAAAGAAAACCAACAAATCCATGCAAATCGGATTTTGTGATTTGGCTGATGTTCGTTTTTTTTCTATTTTTTTTTGTTTTATTTTGCTGCAGCTTTTTTCTTACTCTCTCTCAGTTTCGCTTTTTTTTTTATTGTGCATTTCCATTTAGTTTCAGCTGTCCACATGCCACGCCCCCCCCGCGCCCCTCCCACGTCATTTCCCTGCGCTGCTATTTGCTTTGGCATTCGGCTTTGGCAACAATTGCAGCCAAGCGGCGGCCTCTCCAAGGCACCGCTCGTTAGCGCCGCTGGCTGGAGTCCTGGCTGGGGTCCTGGCTGTAGTCCTGCTGCCTGGTCACTCTCTGGGGTCGCATTAGCTGCACATCAATACATGTGTGTGTGTGCATTGGCCCTGCTCATGTTGTTAGGCGTATTTATAAATGTTATTACGTATACGTAACGTTGCTCCAATTTTAAAGTCAAACAATAAGGTTAAACGAAACCACAACTAAGATGCAGCAATAGCAAAAACAACAACATAATAAATAATTGGCAACGTCATTTTACCTCCCCAAATAAGACAATGGCTTTAAGCTGGGTATGCCAGACTCTAAGCTACTCTAGGCTTTATGCTCTCTCTGTATTCAGATCCTTTTGTTTGCTTGTTTTCTTCATTCAGCCAAAAGAGGCTTTGATTTTGGTAATCAGCTTAATTACAGACTTGATTTAATTAACGTTTCGGCTTTTGGCCAACTGCAGTCAACGTGCATAATGGGCTGTCCGGCGGGCTGTAACGGGACAAGTGCTATTCAATCTGGCTGAATGATGGATCTGAGTTGACTGCACTTGGCTGTTTATCAGCTCGTCAGGCGTTGGCAGCTGCCAGTTTGAGTTGAGCCTGGCTGGCATATCCTTAACAGGATGCAGCAGCGCCATCTCCTTATCGCCGCTCGGCATGCATTATGAATTAAGAACGCTGCTAAGCAACGACAAGCGACAAGCGACACAGGACACAGGACACAGGACACAGGACGAAGGACATGTATAAATGGCCGCTCCTGTGGCAGCCCATTAAGTGGCTTTTTGCCTACATTGTTTTCCCCACGATCCTGCAAGGACCTGCGACGAGCACCGCTTTGAGTGGCACTTGTTACGCGCATTGGCTGAAAGTCACGGAACGACCGGAAGTAGACGGGGGCGGAAGTTGAAGGCGGGCTCGCATTTGAACCCCCGCTGAGCGGCTTTCTGTTTGTGCTGCTTTTTTTTTCTTTTTTTTTTGCTCTTGTTCGCTTGTTAAATGGATTAAGCTGCCGCGCATATTATATAGAGTAGAAAATTTATACTTACGTAGACCAACAGAATAAGCAGAAACAACTCTCATGTTTAATGCGTTCCGAAGATTAACTCAAAAGTTGGCTTTATTTGAGTTAACAACAAATGATAAATTCAATAAATTCCTAAAAAAAGTTTTCTTTGTTTGTTTAGATTGAAGATGTAAAAAAGATATAACATAATAAGCGATTAATGGTATATATATATTTTTTTTCATATTAATATAAATATAAAACCACCTTTTTTAATTGCTTACAATCTTCAAAAATTCACATAAGTTTTTTTTAAAAAAATAATTTAACTAACAAAATAATAAAAAATAAATAAATATAAAGTTAAGCTATCCAGAAAAATCTGTATTAATATTAGCTTCCCTTTTCTTATTTTCCGTAAGCCGTTCATTAAATAAATATATAAAAAATCAAAACAAATTTTTAAAATAATAATAAAATATTAAAATAAGCAATTTGTAAGTTAGTGTATATAAATATAAATATATATAAATTTTTATAATTAAATATATTACAATCTTTTTTATGGCTGCTTATTAAAGACCATATCGATGATAGTTAAGGCTTAGGTAAGGTTTACTTATAATACATAATATTTTATAGAAAACTGCTATTGCTGTTAACTTTTTATTATTCACAAAATTTATTGTTAAAAGGCAGATTGTAAATAATAAAAAATATACACAAAAAATATATTAAAAATAATACCCATTATTCACAAAATTAACTTATTGTTAAAAGTCTGATTGTATATAATAAAAAATATTTATAAAAAATATAAGAAATAGTTCCAATTCATCTCCCTCAATTCTTATTTAAAATGATTCAATTTGCCTTTACAAATTTTTTCTATTTTATTGTTGTTTCCATTCTCCCCTTTAAAATCCGCTATTAGAAATAAGTCGGTTGAATATGTTGCTGCCATCGTCTGAACAGAAACTTGTTATCCTTCTCAGTCACTTAGAAATCATAGTAAATGCCATGTGAGAAGACTGTCAACTGTGTAGAAATATATTTTATTTAAGCTTTTTTTAGCTAAGCTTATCTGCTGGATTTGTCAGCTTCTTCTTCTTCTTGTTCTGCTTTTGGTTGTTGTGCGCCTAAAAGCATGCAAATGTCGATAAACGCATTAAAAGCGACTTAGCCGACACTTAACAAGTTGGCAGCTGTGGCCGCCTCTGGAAAGCCGCTTTAAGTTTAAGTTGAAGATGAAGTTGAAGTTGAAGTTTAAGTTAATTTGCACGAAGCGAAATATGAGTCGAGTCGAGTCGAGTCGAGTCGAGTGGAAGCCACTCGAGCTGCACAAATGTTGTGCCCATTCGCAATGAGCTTTATCGTCGCGGTCTTAATTACAGGCAGCTGGGCCTTTGTCTTGGCCAAGAGTTGTTGCCTGGTTGCATATGTGACCCACTTCCGGCCGCACAAAGGGGTCTCAAATTGCAAGGAAGACGACGACGACGTCGTTTGCCGTGCCACATAAATAGGCTTTACTGACGGCGTCGAGGTGTGAATGCAGCTGATATGACAGGTGGTGCACACGGTGGAGCTCGGTGGTGCTCTCGGTGGTTGGGAGTGGGTTAAGAGTTGTCATGACATTTGTCAGAGCGCGCGTTCAAATTATGCGGCCTTATTTCGCCTCTCATTTTTTTTTTTCGCAAATCTTGGCTTATTTTTAGCATAATAAATTTCATATGCAAATATTTATGTAGTGGCCTCTGTGTGTGCTCAATACACACACACAAACACACACACACACACAGAGAGAGAAAAGCTGTTCGCAGCCAAAGAACTTTGTGTGTTTGTGTTTGTGTTTGGGGACAACAAGTAGCTCATAACGCAAAAACAAAACAACTGCAGCAACGGCAGCTGCACAATGCCCGGAAATGAGGTGCACACACGCAGCCACACACACACACACACTTACACACACTTATACACACTCGCACTACATGACATCGGCATGTTTTTGCCTCACATGTGAATTTCGCTTTCATTCGCGCTGCGGCAGCTGCAACAACATTTTGGCCAGCTGCTATTTTATGCCATTTGCACCTATCGCAAATCGGGCCACAGCCCCGATTCAAATTAGCCCGGCCAATAATATTATGCCAGCGGTATTTTTGTATGGTTTTTATGCCTCTGTTTTATGTCGACGCTGGCAACTTGTTGTCGGCCACACACAACTTTTCAATTTCAGCCCCAGTCCTGTATTTAGTACCCTACTAAACATGTGTGCTTGTGTGTGTTTTATGTAAATATTTCACCATTGTCAACAGCCCCACATACGTTCCTCTGAACGGGCTCATATTTAAATAAACGTTATATTCGCCTGTCAAAATTTTCCATTTAAAGTTTTCGCAGCGTGCTAAACTTTTCCATTTTCATTTCCATATCACAAGGTGAGTCAGCTACTAAAGAGTTGGAGTAAATAGTACAAAAGGAACGGAAAGGAAAGCAAGTTTGCCAGCACGCACTCTCGGAATGTCAGACTTGGCAATAGAAAGATGCAAACGAGATCCAGTTGGAATGCAATCTAAAAAGCTTTCGACTGTTCACATCAAGCTGCTGCAACTTTTTGCATTAGACTGCTTTTAAGTAATTTTGACACTGGAATATTAAGTATACGCCTTCATTATGTTAATTGCTTAAAGCAAGACAAAGTGATATTGGAAACTTTCCCTTGCCATAATAAATAAAAAAAACATTTTATTTACATTTATATGTTAATATAGACTTTATTTTATATGTAGTTGTTGTTTGAAAAATGTTTACAAAATAATCAAATATACATATTACATATAGTACATATGAGTACGTATCTAGTCACATATACATTGAATGCAGAAAATGTTTCATTTGTCGTGTTGTTGTTGTTGTTGTTGTGGGTTATATTCACTCATCGCACATAACTGTAGATCTGAAGATCGAGAAAGTATTTTCGCTTGGTTTCCTTTTCATTTGCATTAACTAAATACAATTAGGTATATAACTAAATATTTATATATATATATATAAATTACACATACAAACGCACATATACATATATATACTAGAACATCTTTATATATATATATTCATCATTTGGACTCGAAGCAATTGGATAAAGAGGGGAAAAATTATGGGTGGGTTTTCAGGGGGTTTTTTTTGGGGCAGTTTTCATTAAAACAAATGACATATATTTATAGATATATGCATTTTACTTAATGGCAAAAAGTGTCTGAATATTTTTTATCTCTTTTGCATACACATATATATATATATTTATATGTGTTTGGATGACGCACTATTTTAATATAATTATAAGTACGTTTGCCTTGCCGTTTTTTTGTGCATTTGGCCATGAGTTTGAATTAAACATACAATTTTGTATATCCTTTTTTGGGATGTTTGTTTTTCTTATTTTCGTTAATTTTGCGTTTTTTTAATACACAGTGTTTTTTTTACTGGTCGTTCAGGCGAATGACTTTTGTTAATTAAATCTTTTAAAAGCTGTTTTGAGTAAATTGTTTATTTATGTTTTTATTTGTAAATCAATTTGCGTGTTTACATATAATTTTCTCATTTTGTTTGTTTTTACTTTCTTTTTTTTTTTTTTTTTTTTTTTTTTTTTTTTTTTTTTTTTTTTNTTTAATTTATCAATAATGATGTAATTACTGCATTTGACTAAATCCAATATTTTGCCTAGCTTTAAATTTGCTAAAAATTATAATACAGGGTGCAGCGACATTTGTCTGATAAACTAAATTTTAAAACGGTGCCTTTGCAACATTTTTTGAATATATTTAAGTATATATATATATGTATATATATTTATGTTTAATATAATTGGATTTATCGGGGGTGCATTTTATGTACAAAAGAAAAATGTTGTTGGAGTATTTGGAAGTTAAACAACAACAAACTGGGCCACACCCTGTTTTAAATGTGTGTCGAGTTGAATGCGTTTACGTCATATTTTCTTCTAAGTTACATATAGATAAAGATATATATATATATTTATGTATATATATGTGTGTGTGTGTGAGTTTTTACCGTAGCCATGTAAGATGCAGCTCAATTGGATCTCTACTTGGCCTTTCAAGCTGCTTAACTGCCATTTAATTCAATTCTAATTATTTACACTTATGCAATACGAAAGCTTTAAACTATTAACTAGCTTTGTGTCCATGTGTGTGTGAGTGTGTATTTATGTAATATACATTTAGAAATCAAAGCTTATTTGTTTAGCTGCTACTTATGGTCTACAGACATCAAAATAGCAAAAAGCTAGAAAAAACTGCGACTTTAGCATTGTTTTTTTTATTTATTTATTCGAATTGAAATATAATTTTTAAATGGTACACCATTTAATTATACATATATATATATTTAAACACACATTGTTTATTTTTATTTTTTGGTTTAGCTTTGTTTGAGTACGATTAATTGGCTATGCACTTGCATGTTAATTAAATTAACACATACACAAAACTAGATATTAGATACTTAGATACTTAGATACAAGATACACACGCACTCAAGCAATGTTATTTTGACTAAGTGTATGTATGTGTATGTGTGTGTGTGTGTATCTTTTGCATTATATTTCATCAAGTTTTCTGTTCTCCGTCTTTTCTTATTCTTTCTTCGCTTCTTTGGTGCAGTTTGAATAATCTACGCCTAAAAGTATGCAATAAAATCTATATACACTGGAGTTTCGAGTGCTGAAATGTTGAGATATTTGATGTTATGTAATTGTGTGTGTGTGTGTGTAAGTGTGTGTGTATTTTAGTATGCACAGTTGCTTATGCTATTACATTGATTGTATCGAAGTATATATTTATATATATATATACTTATGTGGTTCCATTTTTTTTCATTTTGAGTTATGTCTTGGAATGTTCTGAGAAATCGCAAAAATTGAGAGTTGAGTTGAGTTGAGTTGAGAAAATGTTGCATGTCTTAAGCTAGTTACAACTAGAGTTGTTTTTCTTTTCTTTTCTTTTGCTTCTTCTTCGTCTTCTTTTACTATTTTCTTTTTTTTTTTTTGTTTTCCTTCGCCTGCTGCCTTTTAATAGGTAGTCCATAAAATAAAATCAAAACCCGTTCAATTGTTCTTTTTTTAATGCTATTGGCGGTGAAATTCGTTACTTAAATCCAAAAGTTAGACTATGCGTAGATCTAAGCCAAGATTAGTTTAAGCATTAGCGTAACGCCGCTCAGTGTGACCAGACTCAGCTTCTGTCGATTGACCGCACCGCTGCCGTAGAAGGTCACACTCAGGTCCCGCATCTCGTTATCTACAAAGGAGCAAAGGAAAGGAAACAAACCAATTAAACATTTATCGTTTTAAATGTATGCCAAAAATAGTTTTCAATATCAAATCCACGGACAAAGCAAATTCAATCATTAGTTCATATACGCTGTTATCTATATCAAATTGAATGTGTACGTGTGTGTGTTTGTGTGTGAATTTCCAATATATTGCTGTTATAAAAGAAATGCCATGACTCATGCAGGTTGCAACGTTTCAAATGTTGCCAATGGGTTTTTAAAAAATAATACACACACACGCACACACACAGACACATATGCATATAAAACGTTATATTCGTGTTATCCATTTAAAGCGCTTTTTGTTGTTGCTTCATCTGTTTTTATTGTTGAAGCATTGCAAATTGAACGCAGAGCAAAAAAAAAGAGAAGAATAAATTTTTGCCCGCAAAATGCTCGGTAAACTGCAAATACATATTGCTCTACAAATATATATATACATATATACATATATATGTATATATATATTTGGCATTTTGTGTTGAATTTTTTATTTATTTATTTAGTCTTTAGAAGCTGTGGGCTTATCACAAATATTGCGTTTTTTATAGAGCTGAGAAACATGCAGATGATAAAAAAACATGCAAATGAAAAAATTCGAAATACATATGTATAAAAATAGAGAGAGAGATAGAGAGAGAGAGAGTGAAAGAGAGAGAGAGAGAGAGAAAGATAGAGTTAAGTAGAGATAGTTGTGACGCAAAACTAACCTGACTGACCGTGATTTAAGAATGTGGACAAATCGACAAGCACATCTGCAAATTGATATGTGGGATCAGTCATTTTGAAAAGTAGCCACGATAGTTCAGATAGTTCAGATAGAATAGGTGCTAGCTTAAAGTGCCAAAAAAGGTAAAAAATAAAAGGATAAAAATAAAAAATAAAAAGCAAATGCAAATAGTAATTGCGTTTGCTCGAATTGACATTTCAATCACATCGATGGCCGCAAATAAATCATTAACGCTTTAACTGCAATGCAAAATCCGGCAGCAAGTTGACTTTGCCCGCTGAAGCGCAGCTGGATGAAAGGACAGCTGGCCAGGACACAGCTGGGGCGAGGTCATGTGCAGCTCATTTTATGTAAGCCGCCAATTAAAATGGCAAACGTGCGACATCTGTCAATAATGACAAATGAACATTTTGCCATTAAAGCCAGGCCCAGACCCAGACCCGGACCCGGAGCCAGATCCACCTGGCCAGGCTTCAGTTTTTGCTGGCAATTGCAATTGCGCTGCCCAGCCGGCCAGAAGTAAAAGAAACCGGGCGACAAAGTTCGGTAGCAGGACATAAAGTGGGCGTCAAGTGGGCGTGGCAAGCAGGTAGACAGGCTGACTGAATGCGCTCAATAGCCAAGGCAACGTGCAGAGCCGCTCAGCGGAGCCCAGCAGCTGCTTTTTAATGAAACTCCAAGCAGCTTCAGCTCCAATTGGCCGCCAATGTACGATGGGCCAAATTGGAGACAGCTAACGGATTTTATACTAACTGAATGCAACATTTTTAACTGATATGCTTCATATTTGGCTGGTAAGAAATATAAAAAAATATTTTAAAATTCATCAAACTAAATATTGCTCTAAAAGAAAGCCTATTTAGAAATATGTTTCAATATTGGTAACCTTGTATAAGAAATTCACTGAGACAGCTCTCAAAACAAGCCAAACTAAAAAAGGAATACATATTTTATTCCAAATAAATTTAATGTTAACTTAGAACCAAAAAAAAAATTAATTTGTTTAATATGAAAAGTGCTTTTTTATTCCTATGAATTTCTTATTACTTTTTCAACTTATTGTTTTGTGTACTTTCTAATTTTTTTTATATTATTATGTCCAGCTAAAAATTTATATAAAATAAATATGATTTTGTTTTATATTTAATTTATAATTTTATATATTAATATATTTTATTTTTTATTTAATTTGTATACTGAGCTACAACTAGATTGTTTCCAAATTGTTAAAATTCAATTCAACAAATATTGAGTACCTTTCAAATTTTATTCAAATTTAATAAAATATGTTTGCAGCTAAAATATATTCGCTTCTTAAATTAAATGTTTGCCCAGAAGTTTATTATTTACTAAAGACTCTCTTGTTAACAGCTGTTAACATAACAGCTTTATGTTATGTTAACATATATGTTAAGAGTATTTAAAAGCAAGGCCAACACAGAGATCATGAATTAATGATGTATGTGATGTAATATTGATGTATTCGAACCACAAACTAAGTTTATTGATATAAGATAGAAACCTCAATGAAAAACACGAGTTTAAATCTTTTAGGGTATTGTTATAAATATTTTTTATTCAAAAGCTTGTTATGTAAAGCAGCTTCCACCAGAAAATGCCCATTGTACACAGGACTTGTGTGTGTGTGTGTGTGTGTGTGTGTGTGTATTTGTGCGCTTATTGCAAAACTGTTACACGACAGCTGTCAATGAGAGTTGTATGCGAGATGGGCGCTCAAAAACTTATACATATTTGATGCCCAGGTCCTGACGCTCGTCCTGGCCCTCGCCTGGGCTAGTTCAACATTATCTACAACATACAAATCTCATGCAGCTAGCTGCGTATTGAATGCGACTGTCAAAAGCAGCAGCAGCACCAGCAGCCACAAGGAGTAGAAGAAGAAGAAGAAGAAGAAGAAGAAGAAGAAGAGGAGGAAGAAGAAGAGGCAGTCTTCGCACCGGCAGCCACTGACAACATCCTTGACGTGTTCTCATTTGCTGCTGCGCACATGTTCAAGTCATTTGCTGACACTTTTAATAGACAGACAACAACGGACAAAGGACAACAGACGAAGGATGTGTGTTAGTGTGTGCGTGTGTGTGTGCGGCATGTTGCATGTTGCAGCATGGACAGCTAATCTATTGAGGCATCTGTGCTGGCAGCGCCTCAAAACATGACACGTTCAATTTAGAAATGCTGTTGCACATGCTATAAATTCAATGAGGGCAGGGGGAGGGGAGTGTGGGGTTGGGCTGGCTTTCATTTTGGGCCCCCGTTTAGCGGTTCGACTTGGAAAAATGGCCACGCATCGAATTACCATATAAATTCGCATGCTGTCCACATAAACTACAGGCAAATTGTCAATTGCGGCGCCAGCGAAAATGCCAGCAACAATTTTGTAAAGCAAACAGGACTCGCTCTCTCCCTTTCTCTTTCTATCTCTTTCTATCTATCTGTGTGTGTGTCCAGTGGGGCTAATGTTGGCATCGACTGTCATTGCGTCTTTTATTGCCTGCGGTTTGGTGGCACAAAACCATAACGTCACTTGTGATTTCGTGTGTTGCACGTTGCGCGTTGCACGTTGCGCGTTTTGTTCCCGCTAAATAGGCGACAGAGTGGCCCGCTGCTGCTGGAAACGTTGCTGCAACCGTTGCTGCAACCGTTGCTGCAACCGTTGCTGCAATTTTACCGCAGCGGCCACATTTCAGCACCTGGCCGAGGCTTTGGTTCACTACGCTTCGGTTGGGTTCTGAAATAGGTTTTTGTGCTTCAATCCACCCAAGCGCCGGACGAACGCACTATTCACGTAATAGCATTGCGGTTCAGCGACAAATACACACACACACACACACTCGAACACACACTCACACATTTACAGTTGTATGGCGATTGGTTGGCATCAGCTAAATCCGATTTTTAGGCGCAACATTTTTGGGCATTGCCTTTTTTTTTAGTGTGTGCTTTTTTCAAGTGTGTGCAAAGAAGGGGTGGGGGAGGGGGAGGGAGAGGGGGAGGGGGTTGCATTTGCATTTGGAATACAAACAATAACAACAACGGGCAGCTTACAACACGAGAGCATGGCACAAGCCTCGCTCAAAGCCAGGTAAAATCAGTCAGCGGGTTTTGGCAGCTGCACTCAAAGTAAATAAAGGCCAACTTATTTAGAATTTTAAAAAATACGAAAATTTATATAAAAATTTAATATTCCTAATACGCTTAAATTATATGTATAGATGTACTTTATTTTAGTCTTTAAAATCTTTATAGACACTTTTTGAATAGCTGTAGATTTATCTCATTTTTATTTATTTATTATTTAATTTTTTTAAAAAATTTAAGAAGCGTACTTAGAAACAAATATTTTGCTGTTCTTTTTGTACCCTGTAACCAATAAAAGCTGGGTGTAAATTTGGGAATACTATATTTAGACACATCAAAGACATTGTATTCAATTTTAAAACATAGAAGTTGTGTTTAAGTGTTGTAAAAATATGAATAATATTGTCTTCAGTGGTACAAAAAAAATTAAATATAGACAAAAAAGCCTTATAAAATAATTAAATAAAATATGAAAAATAATTGCTTGGGCTGAAGGCTAACTCATATATATGAGTTACATATAAGTTATATATAATTAGTTATTATTATTAATATATAATTGATGCCTAAATAAAAGCTTGCTGATTGTATTCAAAAGTAAAAGCCTTATATAATATAATTGAAATTAATATTTAAAATATTTTATATTAGTCTTTAATTATATTCTCTACAATTTTCAAATATTAACTCAGATTTTTTCATATTTCTACACAACTAATATTCCTTATTGGAGGATCTCATTTTGAACTCCAATAAATTAGATCTCTATAACAACTGGATTTTGACCTTGTTTAATTGCGTTTCTCGCAGTGTAAGTTAGCTGGATTTGGCAGCATTTTGAAAATGGGTGGCATTCACTCATACACTCACACATAAACACACAGATGAGTACCCGTGAGCAGTGAGTGAGTACTCGAATAGTTGGCAATGTCTGTGGTTGGAGGATTTAGCGCGTTTTTGGCGCGGCTAAATGCGGATTTGCAGTGCATTTTTGCAGGCAACCGGTTGCTGCAGCAATTGTTCGCCTCCTGCTGTCACTTTTTATTTTTTTTTTGTTTTGTTTTGTTATTTGTGGCAACAGCGCAATTGTAGTTAACTTGGGTTCAAGTTGCCAGCCAGCGCTGTTGGCCACTTAAAGCTTAGGGCTTAAAGCGCATGTTGTTGCCCAGCTGCATAGAAACAGATATGTGTGTGTGCGAGAAAGTGTAATGCTTATAATAATGCAGTTTCTTCTCTTTTGTATATTCGCGTCGCAGTTGCCGCAAAACTTCAGCAACAGCTTCCCTGCCCATTGTGGGACCAGCACTTTACATAAACATAACATTCACGTTGAGAATTCGCATTACACATCTTGCAACAGCACACAAACAAACAAACACACACGAGTGTATATAAGTATACATATATATAGTATAAATATATATATAAATATATTGAGTTGCGTAACTGCTGCGAGTTATTGTGACTGAGTCATTTTGGCTCATGCTGTGACTGCCTGTCAAACGCAACAATCACGTAATAAACTGTCCCATTTATATTTAAACTCTGCTAATCCTTTACCTTAAAGCTCATGCGTAATAAAATCAGTCGCAGCATCAGATACAGCTAAAGGTCTCATATAAACAGTCTCAGTTCGTTTAACATTCGGAGCTAAATCGTTTAACAGCCGCAATATAACTTTAACAGTCGTAATTGCTGTTAACAGTCACTGTTAATAGGCCGAGCTACATAAATATAATTTATAAGATCAATATCAATATAAAGTCTAAATCTAAGTCATTGACAAATAATAAAAGACTGTCAAAATAATATTAAAGACTGGCATAAATTTATTCCAATATATATATCATAAATACGACAGACAACTTTTAACATTAACAATAACAGCCGCAATATGAAAATATCTCCTTTTAATATTTACGCTCTGTTAATAACAGTCAAAGTCCCAATATGAAAAAAGTATTCACAGTCATGGTTTAATATTAACAGTGCAAGCTGTAAGGTTAACATTTGCAGCTGTTATTTACATTATATTAACAGCTTCAGAAAAATTCCACTAAATACATCCATATTAACATCTCTTATGTAACAATTGAATTGTTGGACATTATTAAAGCAATTTTGAACTTACTTTAAAAATATTATTATAAAATAATTCCGAAAAAAGTATAAAACATATTATTTAATCATTTTATTTAAGCTTTAAAATTATATAATTTATCTAGTGGATGAATTTCAAAGAAGTTTAAACTTTCTATTAATGTTAAAGTGATATTCGAAGTGTTGTAAAAAAAAAACATTAATAAAATTATCATCAAATTTCAACGCAAAATTTATACTAACTATAAGAACTAAAAATTCAATTGAAAAAAATTTCCTTTTCACAGTGACTTTCTCACTGCTATTCAAAAGTAACAAGTAGCAGTCACTTTTCCCGCTGCGACCACATAATAATAATATCGCTCAGCTCTAATATATATTTATAAAATACAAAAATATATATACACATTTTTTTTGTGCAGTTGTTTTTTTTTTGCTCTGGCCCGTGCTTATTACGCTGCCACTATAAAAATAGCGCGTACGAGTGTTGGTGTGTGTGTGTGTGTGTGTTGGTGTGTGTGCGTTGGCAAACTTTGCAATTTACATGCAAGCGAAAGGAGCGAAAGGAAAAAAAAATATAAAATAAACCTTGTTGCTGCAGTTGTTTGGGGCCTTTGGTAAAGCATTCCCAGCGGCAACACAAAAGCTTCAAACGCAGAGTGAGCAAGAGAGGGAGGGGGAGAGAAGGAGGGGTGTGACAGAGATAGCAAGATGTTGGACAAGTAAATTGAAAGTTTGAGCTGCGCTGAACAGACGACAGTCGCGTCGCTTTCTCGTTCTCGTCCCACTGTAAGGGTCCACTTTGTCATCCTTTTGAATGTGATGCGTTGTTGTTGTTGTTGTTGTTGCTGGTATTGCTTCAGCTTCTTCTTCTTTTGCTATTGCTATTGCTATTGCCAGTGCTGACTGGTCCTCAGTTGGCAGTTTCAGCAAGTTTTACGCAACTTTCAACGAGTCTTTCATTTTTGGATATTTCTTTTGCTTGCCACCCAGCCCCAGATCGTCTACACACACACACGCACACACACACACACACACATAACACTCGTTGCTTTACTTTATGTTGTAATTTTATTTAACTTGGCTTTTTTCTTTGCTGCTTCTATTCTTATTTTTTTTTTTGCTTTATGTCGAGTATTTTTTCGCGTGCACAAAATGCATTATTTTTTATGTCTCCATGTGCCGTTAGGAGTGTTGACCCCTCGCCGAGGAGCAGCTAAGCCGAAGCTAAGCGTGAGTATCCAACGTTAACAACATGTCCCTCTGTATGTGTGTGTGTGTGTGTGTGTCTGATGTAAATAGTTGCATACCTCAGTCGACTCAATTGCTGTCTCTTTTACACGCTACGCAACAGCGAAATGATGACAGCAACAACAACAACAACAACAATAACAACAGTTATGGCCTGGAAAATAGTCGAGCTCGGCGAGTACATTAAAAAAGTGTCATAAAAATTAAATGCCCTTAAAGGGCGTGCTGAATGCTGCCAACGTGTCTGCAGCAAATCGAACTGAATATGCCCAATGGGAACTTATAATGTCATACAAACACACACTCACACATACACACACCCATACACACACACACTTATACATAACGCTATCGTGAAGCGTATTTGGACAGGTCATCATTTGAAATATTGGCGTGCATATTAAACTAAACTTTCTAGGCGAAGTTGATATTAAAAATAAATATTCTTTGCAAATTTAAACGAAAAACAAAGGGAAATATTTATTTCAATAAGAATAACAGTTTGAATATAGCTCTGATCTGTGATAAAAATAAAACAAAAGTTTAGAAATAAATAATAGTTGCTTTATCAACACAGCCCAAGAGATTCATTTAAACCTTAAATATTTTTTATTTGTCTGAAATAAATTCACAAACTTCTTAAATTTGCATTTATAATATTTTCTATAAATATTTTGAACACAAAAAACATTTGCAGATATAAAAAAATGTATTTATTTATAAGTATATATAAAATTTATATCATACTAAAGCAATTCGTTTGGGATTTTATTATAACTTTAAATTATATTTACTTCAGTTTTTATATTGAGTACTCTTTACAAATGAAAAACTTTTTTAAAGGGCAGAAAAAAAAATTTTTTAGTTGGAAAACGATATATGTTTATATTTATTTTATATCCATCATCAGCATTAAAAGCTGACTCAATTTAGCCATCTCTCAGATACTATTAAAGCCAAATAAAGATATATTATAACTGTATAACTTTCTGTGCTCCACGCACAGATCAAATTTGTTTGTAAATTAAATGTAAATAAAAATTTATTTCTATATTTTTTTATTACAAAGATAGATATCCTAGCTTCGATATAAGATACTTTGTGAGCATGAGTTGAAATTGTCTACATTCAGTTGCGAATTATAAAAATATATTTATTCTTTTAAAAGTATTCCTTAAACCCTTAAAACCCCTTTCAAATTTAACACATGATTTATTTTATATTTATTTTTTTATTAAAGTACTATTGAATTACACACAACTGAATATTCTGGCAACAAATATATAAACAAAGCAAGAATTAAAACCCTTTGACAACGTTCTCGTATTTTCTCTATTTTATCTTTTACACTTGTATCCAAAAACATTTGCTTTGTATGCTTATTAAGTGCAGTAGCAAATAATTAAAAAATTAAATAAAGTTATTTACCCCTTTAGCCTTATTCAATCAAACAGAAGTTCAAAGTAGCCAATGCAATTATTTCTCAAGCAATTGTTTTCTCAAGTGCAAATGTTTCTCATGCTCTCAATGTTATTTTTATTTAAGGTTTATAATAATTACCAACTAGTAACCTAACTAAACACAGCCTGCTTTAACCTTTGGCTAACAAATAAACATCTTTGTTGCATTACCACAAATATATATAATTCCCTAGTAGTATATATTCCTTTATTAGACCTCTCACGAAATTTTATTTAAATTCATATGGAAAAAAAGGAAGAAAAAAAAGAAAATATGTGAAAATTGCCACTTTTGGCCCATTTGACTTGTTGCTGGCAATGGCAATGGCAATTGGCCTGGCCAGAATGCTGACCTGTCTGCGCCGCAATTCTATTTTATTTTTTGGCTTGCACAAATGTAATTCGCCAGCTCACTTCAGCATTAGATACTATGTAAATATGAGTGTGTATCTGTGTGTGTGTGTGTCTCCACTCTTCTTCAGAGTGCACATGTGAAACTGTTTTTGTTGTTTTTGTGTTCGCTCAATTGGCGTTTTCTTTTTAGTGGCCTGGCCAGCCAAACAGCCACGAGTTGGGGCAGCAACAGCAGCTGCTGTTGTTGTTGTTGTTGTTGTTGTTGTTGATGTTGTTGCTGCGGCTGCTTGTCCAAGCTGGTCGACTTGCCAAGCACGTCGGACCAGGTAAATGAACTGCTAATATCTGTGAGTGTGTGTGTCTGCGAGTGTGTGTGTGTTGTGTGTGTTGTGTGTGTTGCGCGTGCTGGTCCTTGCTACAGTTGCCTCAAGTGCGCTTGTTGTGCTTTGGTGGTGCTGCCATTGTTGTTGACATTGTGGTTATAACCGCTCCTCCAGTTGCTGTTGCTGTTGCTGTTGTTGTTGTTGCTGTAGTTATGACACTCTAGGCTCATTAGTTGCTGCTTGCCACGATTGCCATGTGGCAAGTTGGTAGCTGGTAGCTGGTAGCTGGTTTTCTGGTTGCTGGTTTGCTGCCTGCTGCATTGCATGTCCTGCCCGCTAATTGCGTAAATTGTTTACGTTTCGAAAATATAATGAAGTCATTTCCATTAGCACAATGCACGCCAATGACTTGCCACAAAACGTTGCAGCGTTGCAATGCAGCAGTTGCAAGAACTATGCGACTTACAATTGCCGCTTAATGAAGTCGTTTGTTTGGCTCTATCTGTGTGCGTGTATATGTGTGTGTGTGTGAGTATCAGTGTGTGCGTGTGTTTGTGCACCTGTCAAAGGCAAAAGACGTTCTGCACAAGTGACATCGATACTGCAGCTGTATATGTGTGTGTGTGTGTGTGTGTGTGGCATGCACGTTTTACTTGATTTAATTTTACCGTATCGCTTTGTCCCCTCCACACTGTATCGCTGTCTCTGTCTGGCATTCGCGCGTGTTTATTGCGCATTTCTCTCTTGGCCTGTCTGCATATTTATCCGTTTGTTTGCCACAGTCGCCGCTCGCTGCGTTCGCATTTGCATGCATTTCGCGCACCAGTCAAAAGATGTTGCAACGGGGCAACGAGGGGAAGGGGGAGGGAGTTGGTGGCTGCCACTGGCAAATATGCGTCATTTGCATTGGGCGGGGGGGGGCAGCTACATTTTATGCGGCTGGAACGAGGCGGGCGCACACAACTTGAACCAATGCGGCATTCATTCGGTATGCAATGCAACAATAGTTTTGCATATAAATGGTTTTCGTTTGCGCATTTAAATGCAATCCAACAGCACCACCTGCACCACCTGCGACGGCACCACACGCCAAAAACCCAATCGACGCCCCGCATCTTTGTTTATTTATAACCACAACGACGACAACTCTTAAGAAATGTGAATGTGTGTGCGTGTGTGTGTGTGTGTGTGTGTGCATCCAATTAGTGAACTGGCCGGGCGTGTATGTGTGTGATTTTTTACACTGAATTAAACAAACTCCTCGACTCCATTTGGAGCTAACTCAAAACAACGCTGCGTATACGTAATATGCAATAATTTATAACTTAAATCAGACTTTAATTGCATTAATATATATAAAATTGTTTTAAATTGCGCTCTTCTTTGGTCAAGTGGGAAGGGGGAGGGGTGGTGTTCAGGGGGCGTGGCATGTGACATGTAAAGCATTTTTTCATGACGCTGCACTGTGATTTTTCTGGATTATCAGCGCAAGAAGCACTTAATACCAAATAATTATGCATGCAGTCAGCAACAAATAAAAAATCGAAATAACAACACAAAAAATATATAAAAAGAAAAATTACAGCAAAAAGTGTTGCATAAGCGCCAGGCGCATGCATAAGCATGACTGACTGTGTGTATCAGTGTGTGTGTGTGTGTGTGTGAGCAGCTTAATACACACACAAACACACACACACTCGAACACAGCTAGGCAGGCAGGCGCCTGGCTTTAAATTTGATACGCCATTTAACACATATTTACATATTTATATGTTGCTTTATGTACTTTACTTATATACACTCAGAGAAATGCACTTTGAAAAACTAATTTAAAGGTAACAGAATATATTTTTAAAGGTGTTAACTTTCACTTATTGAGATATGTTTTTTGTCAGACCAAAATTGGGCTGCATAAAACTTTTATTCAGCTTAAGTTTTTTCTGTTTCTCTGAGTGTATGCGATAATAGCTAGATAACAATAGCTGGCAGCACTTACCATTCGATGATGTGGAGAAGTAGAAGCTGTTGGTCAAGTCGCTCCAGCCATAGCGATTGCTGTGAATGGTTCAAAAGTTTGGCTTCAATTAGTTTCCATCTATTTGTTTTTTTTTGTTTTATTTGCGCAAATGCAAATGTGTGTGTGAGTGTGTGTGTGTGTGTGTGTGTGTGAGTGTGTGTTTAACTTACCGGGACTGCACAATTGCCTCGTACTGCTGATCGGGATCAAGTCCGCGCACCATGTAGCTCATACCCTGGGAATAATGATGCGATAGGGGAAAGGCTGGCAGGACAACGTCGCGCCAATCGTTGCGGTCCCAGCGCATCAGATTGCCATAGCCGCCATAGTTGGCCAAGTTGCGATGATTGTGGCTGCCAGCACCATAAGAAGACGACGAGGACGATGAGGAGGACAATGATGATGATGAGGAGGACGAAGAGGAGGAGGAGGATTGCGAGTCAATGGCATTGTCAACGACCTCATGTCCTTGTGGCAGCTTGCGGAAGGACAACTTGTATTCCTCGATGGGTGTGTGCGAGTCGACAGCCCAAGAGATGTTGTACCTAAAGAGAGGGAGAGAGGAAGAGGGTGTATTAGTTGCGTGCAACAGTTGGCGTCAGATTTATTTTTAAAGTCAAACCCAATCAATATGTAATTGTTAAATTTGAGCAACAGCAGCAACAACATAATCAATGCTGAGGGGCTAAGATGCAGTTGTTGTTGTTGTTGCTGCAGTTGTTGTTGTTGTTGCTGCTGCTGCTTTTGTTATTGGCCCTTTGTTTGCCCTTGCATGTTGCACAATGCGTTTCGTTCATTCAACCGAAAGGCCAACAACACAACAGCTGCCATTGGCCATTGGCCATTGGCCTTTAGACATTCGACTTTAGACTTTAAGCTGACTTCCGCTTTAAGTTGACGCTCGTTAAGAAACGCATTTGCGAGTATTTATGGCGGTAATCGAGAGGCGAAACTATTCAAGCAGCGTTCAAGTAAACAACTAATTACAAGCGAGTCCTTGCTGTTGTCCTTCGAGCATTCGCATTACAAAAGGCGCTAGTTCATTGCTTTGCGATAAACTCGGCACACAATTTGAATGCTAATCAGCCAAGAGTGGGGCTCTTTTGGCCATAAACAAGCCAACTTATACAAATGGGCGAAAAGAGCGCCACGAGTTTGTTTGTGTGCTTGTAATTTTGGCATTTATTTTGGCTTTGAATGTACGTAATTTTATTTTTATTATTCGTTGCTGTTGCGTAGGGTTTTTTTTTTCATTTTATGCTTATTGAGCCATATGAACTAATAACCTGAAGTTCTGCGCACAATAAAAACATAAAACGCCAATCAGAGCAACTTTTCGCATATATATATGTATATATGTGTATATATATGGCATCAAAGTAAGGCTGGCAATAAAAATGATTATGAACAATTGAAGAGGCAGCAACAGCAGCGACTGGCGCCAGCTTCAACTGCGGCTCCACGGGCCAACAATTTGCCGGCCTTAATTGCCGGCAGCAGTTTCCGGCGCAGCCAGCAAAATGAAATCAGCATTTGCGTTGACAACGCCCCCCGCCCCCCCCACCCCAGCCTCCCGATCCAATAAAATGCCGTTGCCAATGCCAATGTTGGTATTTGTCTAGATAAAAACTTTGTTATGCGGGGCGTATGCGTAACGTTGAGATTAGCATTACAGCGAACGCTCGTTAATTGCGATTTGTGCAAGTAAAACATATGCATTTAAATTGGAAATATTTACTTTCTTTAATTTTCCAGTTAGCTTGGTTCATTATTTGCAGCATTCACTGTAGTTGTAACACATTTCTGTGGAATTTCATATTATTTGATGAGCTTGTCCTTTCTTTTCTTTACTATTATTTTTTACTATTTTTTTCTATGGCATTTTCAATTTCATTTTATTTTTCATTTTTGTATTATTTTTCTTTTTTTTGTGTTCATCTTTTGCTGTCTTCTTATTTTTTTTTTTTTTTTTTTTTTTTTTTTTTTTTTTTTTTTTTTTTTTTTTTTTTTTTTTGTTTAGGTCTAAAGCAATCTGTGACTGCTTGTCGCTGTCTATGTGTGTGTGTGTGTGTGTGTGTGTGTGTGTGACAGTGAGATGTGAGCTTGTTTGTCGGTTGGCTGCTTGTCCTCTCTCTGTCATGTGTGTGTGTGTGTGTGTGTGTTTGCGTTTTTGTCCGTCTGCCGTCGTGTGCGTCTGATGACAGCTAATCCAATTAAAAGTTTTATTTGTTACGTATACGACCAGTTGTCCCCATCTCCGTGCCCGTGTCATTCAACAAAATGAATCTAATACAGCTGCTGTCTTTATATATATATATATGAATGTGTTGCAATGTCCAAGACTGACATTTGTTATATTCCAATTTTTGAATCTGACACCAGACGCCGCGTCGTATACGTAATGTCATGTGTAACGTATACGCCGTGCGAATCACAGCGCTAATTAGGCGCACAACTCAAGCCCGAAAAAAAAAGTCAGTTGAACTAAAGTTAACTCAACTCAACTTAAACTGAACTCAAGCAGAGCGCAAATTGTGTGGCACGTGGCAACGTGGCCACGTGGTGTGTGTGTGGCACGTGTTCGAGAGTCGGAACGATGCTTTCTTACCTGTCCTTGTATTGACTGATTGCCGGCGAATTAAAAACGGCAACATTCGGTTTTCCGCTCAGCTGGAGAGTTTTGCGTGACTTGCCGAGCTGATTCTCGGCCACGCAGGAGTAGTTGCCAAAGTCCTGCGGATGCACTTTACGTATAATCAGCGTGTGCCGCGATCCCCGATTCTCCATGATGTGCCGCTCGGTGGTGTCCAATTGCATGGTGTCTTTGAACCAAATTACCTGTAAATAATTGAAAACTTGGTCAAACGTAGCCGCCAGCAAGCAAACAGCAACAACAACAACAAAAAGAGAAAACACAAACTCTTGATTCGAAATGTGAGAGCTCAATGAGTGTCAGTGTGTCTGAGTAGCTGTAAATTGCCGTATCTGACGACTATCTGTGTGTGTGTGTGTGTGTGTGTGTGTGGGATGAGCTGTTAACTGCGTGGTGTGCGCAAGTTGAAGTTGAAGTGATTTGCAGCGAACGCTTTCGCAAATATATCTCGTTGCAAGTGCTGCACAGTTGAGCATTGAATTTGAAGCGTTTACATGAAGGAATGCCCCCAATAAAGTTTTATTGAATCGATATTAAAGTCATTAACTTAAAGTGCTTACTATTCCTTTAACATATGGTAAAAACTTTAATTATATTGTTTTTATAGTTATTTTTAGTTATTTGGTGGTCTATTTTTTGTGTTTGGCAGCTTCTTAATTGAAGTGAATATTTTGACAACTGAAGAATATATTTCACGAGCCTGTTTCGTGTGCTCGCATCCTGAGCAAACATGGCCCAGGACTAACTAGCATTGTGGCCCACCGACAGATAGCAGACAGCGGGCCAAAAGGACGAAGGACTGAAGGCGTCCTTGTGCGTGTTTTGGCAGCGAATCGTGCTTTAGGCCCCGGCGCAAATTTTGCCGACTCTGCTGGTTGCCGGTTTTGCCAGTTTGCCAGTTTGCCAGTTTGCCGGTTTTGCCGTTGGCTGTTTGCTGTTTGTTCACATGTGCGATGTACCGGCGGCTTTGACAGGCTTCAGACAGCCAGCCAGGACAACCAGGACAGCCAGAACAGCCTGGATAGCCTGGGCCATAGTAGATACCGCGTCGGGGCACAACGCACGAATTAACACAGAAAACGGGTAGCAGCAGGTGCTCCACGCATGACTCACATACCAATAAAAAAAAAAAAGAAAAGAGGTCCCAAAAGAGGCGCAGTTCTCGACAAGAAAATACATTGCAAAAATAAACCGAATAAACACAGATATATAAAACAAAGAAATACAAATAGAACAAACGTACACAAATAAATATACAAAAAGTCTGCAAAAGTGAGCATGCTACAGTGGGCTAGATAAATCTGTGGATTACAAAAATATAAATCCTATCAAAATTTAGGGGAAAATTTCATTGACAATTATAGAGCATCAAAAAAAGAAAATATAAATAAATAAAACAAAAAAATACAAAGAAAGTATCCTACAGGGGGTTGGATAAATCTGTGGATTTCAAAAATATAAATGCTTTAAAAAGAGAAGACTCCAATCAGAATTATAGAGAGTCAAGAGTATAACTTTTTTTATATACATCAAACAAATACAAATAAAAGTATATACAAATGGCAAAATAAAACTAAGAAATCCAAATAAATAAAACAAAAATATGAAAAGTAAGAATGCTACAGTAGGCTAGATAAATCTGTGGATAAAAAAATATAAATGCTTTAAAAACTCAGTAGAAGACTCCTTTGACTATTATAGAGTATCAAGAGTTTAACTTATCTTATATAAAACAAACAAATACAAATAAAACAAAGACATACAAATATATACCAAAAAAAGTCTACGAAAGTAAGCAAGCTACAGTGGGCTAGATAAATCAATGGATGCCTTAAAAACTCAAGGGCAGACTCTTACGACAATTTTAGAGTATAAAGAGTTTAACTTTTCAACCATTCCATTTATTCTACACACACTTTTCTAATGGGTATTCAACTCAGTTATAAGCTAAACAATCTACAAAATTGTTTGACATGTCTCTTTATATATATCACATATTTTATATAGTTTTTTTGTTTTTTTGGTGTTTTTGTAATCTGCCTAGGATTATATATTTGCTGTCCAACCAAGTGGCAAACACATTTTCTGGTTGTCTCTTTGACCGTTCAGTTCAGTTGGGCGCTGTTTCGGCGCATATTCCATTAAAATGGCTGTCAACGCTGCACATGTGTTGTCATATATATCACACACACACACACACACACGAACACACACACATAGATAGAGTGGGAGACGTAGTTACAGTTATGCCGTCATGCCATAAATGTTTGTTATTATTTGTGCAAAATGTTGATGTTTGCGTTTTCCATGCCTTTTGTGTTAGCCTCGTTGTTGATTTTACGCTTTTCCCTTTTATTTAAGCCACGCTCATCAGCCACGTTCCCGATTCGGATCTGGCCGTGTCGCTCAGCCGTGCGTAACGAGCCGTAAGTGTTGACATGGCACAAAAACTGGCCACCAACAATTTTGTTTCATTTCACATTCTCGCTAAGCGCATTAATTACTTTGCCTTATTAAATGTAGCTCAATATAGAGAAATATGTCGATTGATTGCGTGCACCTCATCAATATCAACATCAACATCAACATCAACGCAAAATGTTGCTTCAATCAATCTTTTGCTGTTGCAAGCTGCCTTTGTTGCAGGCAACTTTGCAACAACTTCGTGGCAACAACTCAAAAGCAAAAGCAAAATAAAACACAGCAAAAAATTAGCATTGATGAGCAGCAAAGCGAGAAATGCCAATCAACACTAATCAGCCCCCCCCCCCAAAAAAAAGGAACTGAAAAAAATTTTGCGTGCTTTTCCGCCCAATTCCCATTCCAAGTTTTCCACTTTGCCTTTGACTGGCACTCAAAGCTTGCAATTCCCACTTGGGTGGCAAAGCGGAAATTGTTAACGGAAAAGTGTTGTTAGGTGTATGCGTGTGTGTGTGTGTGTGTGTGTGTGTGTGTGTGTGCGACAGCTGCGTGTCGAGTGCTGCCTTTGTAGAAGAGCTCAGTTCGCCTCGCAGCTTGTCCGTCAGGCTTAAAGCAAATAATTACGCATACGCCACGTTGCTTGCGTGTCTCTCTATAGACATGTGTGTGTGTGTGAGTGTGTTTGCTGCTAGTGTCGCCACTAATAGCTAGCGATTGACTTAAGTTGCCGCCTGCTGATTGTCTGATTCTGATGTCTGATTGCGCCCGCACCTTTGGCAACACTCTTCAAGCAATTGGTTAATAAATAATTTGTCGTAATTAATTACACGTCAGCAATTTACAATTGAACTCAAATCATCATCGTTTCGAAATGTCTGTCAATTTCCGCATTATCCACAACAATAATCGCACGCTTCAAGTCCTTCGAATCGAATCGAGTGTTCGAGGCTCTAATTAAAAATCAAACAAGCGCGCTGCGAGTGAATATTCACTCATTCAACTTCATTTAACTTGAAGAGCAAAGCTCTTCACTTGCCTGAATGCCGACCGACAACATTATTGCCAATCGACGATATTATTCATAATAAAACATAAATAATATTGTATTTATGAAGTAAATACAAAAATTAAAAAAAAATAAAAAATATATAAATAAGCTATTTTTAAAGTATAATTACGGTTAATTTATATGAGTAAAGTGCTTGAAGAAAAATGCATTTTGAAAAATAAATTTATGCTTTACTAAAGAATAAAATCCATGCTGAATAATCATTGATTTTATGCATATTACTTATGAAAATTAATAAATAGACAAACTTTGTTAAATATTTGACTTCATAGAAAAAGATGTTTATATTCAAGAGAATATGCATCCTTTATCTGTAGGATAGATTAGCTAATCAAATATATAGTACAAACAAATACATATAAAATGAATTAACACTCCATAAGTCAATCTCTTTCATAAATGAATAAATATATATTAAACTGAAGTACAATACAAATTAAATATAATGAAAGATTTTAATGGATATGTACATTTTAATTATTAATTAAATTTACTTAGGGTCTAAAAACAGATAGCATCAAATAATAATAGAATAAATAAATAATAAAATATTATAAAACAAATATTAATTTTAAAGACAATGCTAAGTATTTATTGAAGAGGTTCAGCTAAATCTTATTTAATTTAAATCAAAATAATTTTTATCTGAACGAATCTTTTATAAAACTTATACAAATAACGACTATTTTAAGTTTTATTATAACATAAAAATATTTAATTACCAAGCAAAAGCTTAAGTTATTTTGAAGACTTTGAGCCTGGCTTAGTGAAGGCTAATCTTGATCTAATTGACCCAGGAGTTCTTTAAATCATTTTGACAAAGTAAGTAAACAAAAATATTACAATATCGTATCTGTCAACTTTTATATGAACATGCTTAAATAATGTTTTAGATAAACCTAATTTTATATTATTTTTCTGAGCAAGGAGTATTTAAAGTGACTGACTATAGAGAATGATTCTAGAATGAAATAAATATAATTAAATTATAATATATTATTTATTATATATTATATTATTATTATCTATTACAATAAAATAAAATCGTCTGCTTTGGAGTAGATCAAAACTGTAATTTCATGCAAACCGAGCGTACTTCAAAGTCCTAATAAAATCAGCTTAAAATCAGTTGAGTGGCTAACTCTTAGTCCTGCGAATTGCGGTCAATTCAGGACGATGATAATATGGCGAAGAGGAAGAGAGCGAGGACTCGTTTGTGCCAGGGGCGTCTGTTTACAAATAGGCCAACTTGTAGTCAATTACAGCGTCAGTTGAAAAACTCATTATGCACGACAAAACTGAACGAGTGTGCGAGTGTGTGTGTGTGAGTGTGTGTGTGTGCAAATGTGAAGAAAATTACCAATTTGGAAATTAATTTGCAAAATAATTAAAAGCAATGACAACGATGACGGCCATGGCCGGGAACCCGTCGATGACAGCGCATTAAGCTGCATGCCCCGCATTGGCCTGGGGGCAGGGGGCAGGTCTGATGTGGCAGGGGGCATGGGGCATGGGGCAACAAGCGCTGAGGCAACACCCATTAATGTTGTTAGCTGTTGATAGCTCTGTCAAATGCTGCTGCATGTTTAAAGTGCCTGACAGCGACATCAATGATATCGATGATGATGCTCATGTGGACAACAACAGCAGCAACAACAACAACAACAACATCGTTGATAATGATGTTGTCTCATTGCTGTCGCTCATGTTAATGACAATTGCTCTAATGACAATGTTGCAGCAGCCGCAACGCGTTGCCGCCTGTTGTTGATGTCGCGCCATTGTGGGCGTGGGGGGGGGGGGGCGTGGCCAGTGGTGTTGCTGGTGGTTTAGTGCCTGTTTATGGTATTCATTATGCAACAAATCAACAATATCTATCAATGGATTATGAATATATGCCCAGACCATGTGCCGCAATTCCTAATTAATATGCAAATATGCGAACATGTAAATCCGTGTGAATGAGGTGTGTCTGTGTGTGTGCTGGTGTGTGTGTGTGTGCTCGTCTGCAGTTTCCTTTTAATGCATGCTTAATAATTAATAGCCCTTTGCGGCAAAACAGAGCTCTGCGAATTTTCTGCAACTTGCCGCATTTGGCGCATTATTGCGGCAGCCATTGTCAAAGCATAATTAAAAATGCGCCCAGCCACAGTAATGTTGCATGTTGCACATGCAACCAAATGCTGCCAAGCTATCAATCAATCAATCCATTCCCATGCACACTCAGCAATTCATCAATTTATTAAGCTCTCAAATTGTTGTCCATTACTTGATGACTATTTATGCAGCCTTTGTAATTAATATCAGATTTAAAGTTCTTCAAATATCATTGTGCAAAACGTCTCTATGGATTATCTATTTACAGTTAGTTCGTGATAAGACGCAAACTTTAATTTTCATAAGAATTTTCTTTCATTAATTTTGCACAAATTCCTGTGTGAAATTTTCGCTTTGATGCTAACTAATTAAATTCACTTTTGCGGCTTTCAAAATTTGCATGTGTATTAATTAATTAAGAGAAGCAAAACAAAAAAACCAACAACATAAACAAAGGCTTACTTATCTGATAAATACCCTATAGCAGTTATTTTGTATTTATGTTTCTTTTTGCATGATTTTGAATATACAAATAATATATTCATTTATTTGTGCATATATTAAATTATTTGTAAATGTGTTTCCTCAACAACTCCCAGCTGGTCTGTCCTTACAGGATATTTTCTCAAGAAATACACAGAATATTTAACATGTTATTTATACAAAGCTCGACAGATATTTGCTACTTAAGTAATTTTGGTATTTCATGTTTGATTGTTGTGGAATTTCAGACAAGGATGGCAAATAAAATAAAATGAATTAAGGAGAGCTCCAAAGATACCCTGTGTGAATTTAATGGGGGATAGATTCTCATACATAGGCAAAGCAAGACTTCGAAAGAGTCAAATAAAGTGATTGATAATCACTTTAATAATGTAATTTATAATATCAATCAAACAATCAATCATTTAAACTACCCTTCAATCTTGTAAATATTTCTAATATTTTTATAAAATAATTGTTTACAAAATTTGCATACAATATTAAATAAGTAATACCCTATGATTTTATATAAAGTCTGCTAGCCGAATCTAAGCCCATCAATCATTCAATCAATCAACCAAATTTAATAACTACTCAAATTAATGCAAATGCTTATTTTCAATAAATAAACATTGCAACATTATCAGCTTCTAGATGATGTACAAGAATATATAAATGTATATATATATATATATATATTAACATAGACACAGTTATTTCGGTTCCTTAGGCTTACATCTTTGCCAGCTCAAGTTTTTGATATGCCTTGTTCTCAATTTAATGGCCAGAGGCTCGGCTTGCAACACAGAAACTTTAATAGGTTGCACAAGAGTACGAATGTTGCACGTTGCACGTTGCAAGGTTCTCGTTAGCGTGCGGCAAGAAACTGGCGCGTAGTGAGCGTTAAATTGTATACATTTAACTAGAGTCATAAAACAGTGGAACGAGCGAAAGGAAAACCGGAGTAGTAAAGAATTGCATGCGGAAATGCCATTCTGCGAAGGAGACTTTGAATCAAGCTACCCCATTGGCAGGGCGTAAGTGCAACTTGTCGTACTATAATGAAATGTGTCCAGCAAGAACAGAGCAAACAAAGAGCTGCAACGAGTTTTCCAAAATAAGTAAATAAGTAGTTGGTTGCCGCGCGCGCTTTTCCTCGGAAAACTCTTTTTGGCCGGGCCAACAAAACGAGCGCTAAGAAAAAAAAATTGTGAAAAATTAAATGGCATGAAAAAAAACGTAATGCAACGCCCCAAAAATTCGCAGAACTCGCCGCGGGGGGCGTGGCAGGGGAAGGGGGGGGGGCAGTCAGTCAGCGTCCGAGTGAAGCGAACCGACGCTGTATAATTTTAAGCATTGACATTTGCGGTCTCCAGTCATTATTTGCTGCACTAACTTTCTCTCTCCCCTTCTCTCTCTCTCTCTCTCTCTCTCTCTCTCTGTGTGTGTCCCTTTCTGTTTTCTATTTTTGGCTGCTCGCCGCTTCACACTTCCGCTTTGGCAACTTCCGCAATTTTACTTTGAGTTATAGCCAAGCGTATTAATTTAAATGTCGGCAAAGGCACACAGCACAAAAATAAATACTTCTCTATAAGAAAAAATTACCAAGCACAAAAAAATGCTGTGTGTGTGTTGGTGTGTGTGTGCACATATCCAAAGAGCATATTTCTGTGTCTTTATAATACCCTTTTTGTGGGTATTAAACATTTTTTTTGTGTCGCGCATTAAAATGGATATATATATATATATATTTTTATATATGCATATATATATATATGTACATGCTTAGCATATATGCATGTATATTTATATTTCATATGGCTTTTAATGTCCGTTAGTTTTGTGGTTAACTGTAGCCTGGACATATGCTTTGTTGTTGCTGCTTTTGATGGAA
Organism: Drosophila lacertosa; assembly: GCA_004143845.1. Lineage (NCBI taxonomy): Eukaryota > Metazoa > Arthropoda > Insecta > Diptera > Drosophilidae > Drosophila > Drosophila lacertosa. Next base: position 81,108 of record SCDZ01000332.1, read on the forward strand.
AATCAGTCTATGAAGGTTTCTTAAATGGAATTAAGGTTCTTGGTCTTAAGTGTGGCTATATGTCTATAATTTCTTGTCCATATTGTATTCATTATTTAGGGCTTTAGTTTTTACTACTACTGTCTTATAGAATAATAACTATATATACATAAATAATAATATTCTAAGCAGTTCTTATTATTTATATAAATGAACAATAAGGATCAAGTTTCGAATATCAGACTAAATATGATGGCAAAAGTGTTTTTGTCTCAAGGTTAATAAAATATAAATAATAGGCTAACAAATAAAAACAATATTTTAAACTATGTTTTATACAGACATAAGTTTAAACATTGTTTGTTATTATATACTTCTCCAAATATATAATATTATATATATATATTCAATTCATATAACTTCACATAGAAGGATTCACGTATATGGATTTATATATATGTACATATAATTATATATATTTTAATATATCTTCACCAGTCTTACAAAAATCAGAAGCCATTAATTTTAATATAGTTTGACATTAATTAATTAACTTCAACCCGTATCAAGTCAAACTAAATGTAAAAAAAAGCTTTCTTAAATACTCAATAAAAGAATATTAAACACTTTTAAATACTCAATAGAAGATGTTAGCCCAAGGATGCCAAGCTGTTCATCTGAAAGAGCTTTCACTGTACTAATTAAACTCATCAAGTTCGAAATTGCTTAGAAGCAGAGGAAAGTAAATTTATATGCAAAGGTGTGTTGAATTTTAAAGATGCTCTCATGCTATATACCCTATATATTTTAATAAATGTAGGCTACGCATAACTTAAATATAAGTCCTTAATTTTATTCTGTTTGAATTCAGACTCTAATTCCATAAATCAACTTAACTTAATCTCTTTAACTCTAACAATTAAAAATTATAAAAAAAATGTATATAGTATGCATTTGTTTATTCACTTTAAGAGCATTAAAAGTTCGTTTACAAAGCCTGTCGATTTTTTCTTCATCTCTTTTCGAGCTCTTTGTTGCCTTTGGAGCTTTCTCTTCATTGTGTGAGAGTTATTCGCTTCATGTTTGACTAAAATTATGCTTTGTCCGGCACTTCAATTTGCTTTGGCAGACTTTTTAATTAATGTGCTCCCCCCTCTTCCCCCTCTTCTTCTTCCAGTGCTACTAGTAGTAGTAAAATTTCAATTTGGTAGAAAATTCGCTTGATTGCATATTTCAAAAATCAAGAAACAATTGTTGCAATTGTCTTTAAATAGTTGAGCTAAGCTCGACAAAGTGAATGCTTAATAAAAAAAAAGAAGAAAATATGTATAAATATATTGTATATATTCCAATTTGCTGCTGTAAATAAGTATACGTATATATGTATATATATATATTTAAATTAATGGGTTTTGCGGTACATTCTGCTGTTTTATGTCCAAGTGAGCGCCAGCGCGTAAATGAAAATTTATGCGGCAAATTTAATTAAAACATACCTCAGGCTGTGTTTCCCCATGCACGATGCAGACCAGCATCGCCTCATGGCCTTCTCCGGAGAAGACAACGGGACGCTCCACGGAGATTTCTGGTGGGTCTGTGAAGGGAACAAAAAAAAAAAATGAGACACAAAATAAATATTAAGAAAATTAGTAAACACAAAGGAGAAGCAAGCAGAAAATCAATGTGGTGTGGCAAGGGAACTGCCAATCGAGCGGATTGCGCCTGCCTGCCCCATATAATTAGCAGTTGGCAGCTCGGGCAACGAATAACCTTTTGAGCTGGCAGAACTTTCATTGAAATTGCATATAAATTTTTAAGTAAAAGTCACTTCCATAATTGCAATCGAACTGATGTTCATCGTACGGTGTGTACGTACACCGTGTAAATGCCAAAGTTGCAACTTGCGATTGTGCAAGTGGCATGTGGCAAGTCTAAGTAGTTGCTGCAATAACCATTAAAATCAGTTTTGTGAAATAAATTGAAGTGTCTGGGCAATTGGTGCTGCCAATCGGTTTCAAATTAATTTGTTTCGCTTTCAGGCGAATTGCCACACACACACACATACATACTATATATAGGGTATACTCACATAAGACGTGCAGGACGACCTGACTGGATGCGGGCTGGCCGACGCCATTGTTGGCGGTGCATATGTAGACGCCGCCCTTATGACGATCCACATTCTCGATGGACAGCACGTGCGAGTGAAGTTTCTCCTCGCCTGGACAGACAACAAAAAAAAAAAGAGGAGAGAAGAAAAAAAGAAAGAAAGTCAATAAAAATTGCGGCCATCGATGGAAGAAATGACAGAGCCAATTACAAGCAGACAACCAACCAGGCAACCAAACAATACCAAAGCTGGCCCGGCGTCCATTTAATAATAAAGTGGGCAAAAGCGAGGACGAGGACTCGAAATAATTTCTTTGGCTTTTCATTTTTATGGAAATTGTTGAAAGTTTCCTTTAGTATTTTTATTTTTATATATATATATATTCATTTACTTTTTGTTGCCTGGCTGGGGATCCTTGTTGGGCTATTTATGCAAAATCTTACCATTGGGCAAAATATTATTTTTGCGGCTCCAAGTCACATTTGGCGTTGGATTACCAGAGGCCGAGCACTCAATGCGCACTGATGAACCTTTTTTGACTTGCAAATGTCCGCCGGTGCTAATGTGATGAATCCTCGGTGGCACTGCAAAAAACCAAAAGAGAAAAAAAAAGGACATAGCCCCCAATATAAATAGTACAGTATAGACAAACAAAAGCACAAAAAAAAAAAAAAAGAAAGAGAGAAAAAAGAAACAATGACTGCCCAGCGTCCAGCTGATGTACATAGAAAATATATGCAAAGCCCTTGCCTGGGCCCAGGCCAAGGATCAAGGACCAAGGACGCCAAACAATTTGAATAAATATGCGCACAAATGCAAATTGAATGAGTGCAAAATGGCGTTTACGCATGTGGAACCAGCCGCATTCCCAGAATGAGAATAAGGCCGAGACTGAGACTGAGACTTAGGCTTAGACTTAGACTGCGATTGGGCCAACAGCTTTGGGCCATTTTATTTAATTTGTACTCTGAATTTATTTATATTTGTGGTTCAAATTATTTTACAGCTGTTTATGGCACAAATAACGACAATGTCTGCTCGGTGCCTCTGCCCAGCCAAGGACATTGGCCACGCCCCTTTTGGACTTATTTATATGTATGTTCGAGGACATCGCATATTCTGGACAGCTGCCCCCCTCAATGGAACCAAAGGATCTGCGTTGGTTTTTGTTTTGGTATTTTTATTTGATTTTTAGTTTTGAACATTTTTGTTGATACCCTGTAAATGGGTTGTTGGGCAAATGGGGTATGATCAATTCAGAGTTAGGTTTGTAACAGGCTTAATTTATGATAAGCGCTACTCGATGAAGTGTATATACTATGTAGAGCGGATATTTTTTTAATACCCTGTAACTAGGGGGTAAAAAAGTTTGGATTGTGTTTGGATTGGAAAGGCCTTTAGATGCGATGAACAGGGTATATTTTGCATGTTTACTTGAAGTTAGATTTGTATTTATTTTCTGTATAAGTTTTTAATGTGTTGAGAAAACTAATTTAAAACATATTTTTCTATGAAAATCTGTCTAAAATATTTATCCAAAATTAAGTTGTAAATATTAAGATATTCAAAATAAATTTCTTCTATATATATTTTTATATATATTTATTGACATAAGAGAGGATAACTTCTATCACATAACCATAATTTTTTATAAGCACCACAAAGCGTTTACAGAGCATTATTTAGTCCATCACTTTTTGAAAATAGTTTCTTTCAATAAAATTGCTTTACATGTGAATTAAAAGGGAAATTCCGACAATATATTTTTACTCCAAAATGCATTTGATTGATGCAATTTCAGACTAAAATGTCATCGAATTTGCAACATAATGGACAAGAAATATATTCGTCAATGCGATTGTGTGTTGGCCCAAAACAAAGAGGAACCGAAGCGGAGACAAAGCATTTGCATGTGAAAGAAAATTACAAAGCGATATGAACATAACAAATATACATATATATATGTATATACATATATATATATAGTATATGCTGATATAGATAAAGTGCAGGCAAATGATATGCTGGCAAATCTGCATGCGACTATAATAAATCATGGCGCTGTGGCGCACGGCCAAAACTAAACCGCAAAATAAAAAAAAAGAAGAAGTAGAGGGAGAACGAGAAATGGAAATGGCATAAATGTAAAAAGGACATGCCGCCCAGGGACATGCAGGGAGCGGCAGCTTTTCGCAATGAAGTCGTTTTCTATTTGCCGACAAGACCAAAGGACGCGCTGTCTAAATGTAGCTCTGTATCCATATCTATATCTGTATCTCTATCAGCCAGAGGCGCACACACACATACACATATTTATAGATATATATATGTATATATGTTTTCAATAATTTCACGCTTTGGTGAGACTTTATGCCCGGACTGAAGTCGCATATTGAATTCAATAAATATGAGTACTCGTTTGAGTGCCCGGATTCAAACTCATAACTGTAAGGCAGTTGACGACTTATAGAACAGTTCATTTTAGCTCTCTGTGTGCGTGTGTGTGTGTGTGTGTGGCATGTAATACGTGGATTGTGGCATGTAATGTCATGCAGATGACGACTAATGCGATGCCAATCGCTAGCGGGTGGCTGCGGCTTAGGGCGGGGGGATGGGTTGGGGGGCGTGGCATGCAACTGGGGGCTAGCAGTCAACAATTTTAATAAGCGAGCTCTTTCATGGCAAACGACGCCGCAGTAGCCACAATATCCGCAGTAGCAGCAGCAGCAGCTTTGAGGCAACTTGCGGCCATTTACAAGCTCACACACACACACACGCACAATCGGTACACTCAAAGAAAAAAAAGCAAAAGATTTTTATCTGTTCTGGTTTAGAGCTTATACATTTGCTTAAATAGAATTTTCATTTTTTAGTATTTTTTAATTTAATTTACTTCTTTTAATTTGAAAAGTGATGAAAAATGTGTTTTAGTTTTAAATTTTTTTTCCGAGTGTATCTATTGATTATATGCCTTATTTCGCTAGTTGCAACTTTAGCGTTTGGTTTTGCGGCTTTTAAACTTGCATAGTTCGATTGGACTGAGGCATGCGGCCAGGCGGCTCAACTTTTATCCTGGCTACAAGGCGTGTCCTGCCCGACTGTTAAGTAATTTAAATCCATAGTTAGTTCGGCAAAACTTGAGTGCTAAAACTTAAATGGCATCCGCAAAGCACACATATATATACATACATAATATATATATATATATACAAGCAATATATATGTTTTGGCATTGTCGTTTAATTGTTGGTTCGCTTGTCTGGACCGGACTGCGGTATATCCTGGCATATCCTTGCAATTTGCTTGCCATTGTGTTTGGTAATTTGTCTCAAGTATCCAAAGAAAGTTGTTGCCTCATCTTCCTCTCTCGCTCTCTCTCTCTCTCTCTCTCTTTTGTTTATTGCATATTGTGGCATGCATGGAATTGTGCCACATAATATCTGCTGTCTCTGTCTCTCTATTGTTAGCCGACTGCACAATTATTATTGTTTGCGCTGCTGCTGCACATAATTAAATGCTGCCCTGCCACGCCCCCTTCCCTGTTTGCATATTGTGTACATTTTGTTTTTGGGCCCTATAGTTTACAACCGAGCGGCTTTATTTGCCCGCCAATAATTATGTTTCCGCCATCGACTGGGCCGCCGATTGAAACCCCAATTAGGCGGCATTCTAAAGGCTTTAAGCTGCTTATTAGCCGCCAACCCCTATCGCTGGCCAAATTAAGGTAAGACTCGCAACGATGACGTCATTACGTCATTATGTCATTACACGCGTTCATCAATGACAATAAAAAAAAAAAGAAGAGAATGGACAAAATGACTGCATTGGCTGCCCACACGACAACCGCACAACTTAATGTTCTGCGGCACGTTTGTGGTCAGCCGCATGGGCTGCCAAAGGGGGCCTGGCCGGGCGCAGCTAATGGACAGATGTCAATGCCAAATTGGTTTTTATTAAGCGCAATTCGCCATTCGCAATTTGAATAATGTCAAAAGACCGAACGCACATTAAATTCCACGCTCTGATTTTTGTTTTAATTTTGTTTTTTTTTTTGTTTTTATCACGGAAAATGTCAATAAGTAAAAACACGGATAGTTGGTTAGCAAAAATAAATGATTTTTAGTTGATGGATCTACAAACAGAATGAAGAGGGAAAAGGCTGAGTTAACTGCGGATTGTGTGTTTTAAATCTATTGTTAACTGTTTAATTCTATAAAATCATTTGTAAGCAGCCAAAACTCGCCCGATTTTGCAGGGTTCAGTTGGGATTTTCTGAAATAAATAAGATTTTCATACAGAAACTAATTTTTGAATAGATTTATCTGATGGCAGCTATATGATAAAGTTATTTGATGTTGAAAAGATATGTTGGGCGCTTAGTTAGATTTTTTTTGTGGGTTTAGTTCGGATATTTTGGTTTAAAAAAGAGTTTATTTGCAAATAATTAAATTATTTTTTCCAAATTATGTATGTATAAAATTAATCAATTTTTTCGAAAATTTTGGCTGTTTTGTGCAATAAACAATGTTAGATAAGAAAGCACTAAAAGTAGCAAATTTTAAATACAATATTTAAGACGTATAATATTTTTGTTTTATTTTATTTATTGTTTTTTCAAATTATCGTAAATCATTAAACTTGTATACTTTCAATATTCATATGAAGTACTTCTTCTGTATTTTAAACTAAAAAAACTATGCCAAAAATAAACCGATTTTCATTTTGAATAGCATTTTGATTAAAATTTTTCTACTTTCTGAATTGTTCATCTGAAGTGCCCTTGTTTTTATTTTTTTCTTTCCTCTTTTTTTTTTTTAAAATATTAATAATTAACAAATAAAGTTAGGATATCGTGAAAATATACAAGTTTTTCATACAAAAACTTATTTTAGCGTCCTGTTGTTCAAAAGGCATATAAATATAGTATGTGTATATGTTAAAGCTGTGCGATATGGCAAACTGTGATAAACATATTTTTTGCTGGGTATAAAAAACTTAAAACTAAGGTTGGTTTCTATGAAAATAAATATATGAAATTCGCTATGTCAACTGATCAAATATATATATATATTTTACAGGCTGAAAGCATACTCTTCCATGCGTTAAAAATTTCGATATTAATCTATAATAGGGAATATGAGAAAACAACTCAACAAGACTAAGTAGAATCAAGGCTAGCTCTTCACCAGATCAGCCTGAATTGAACATAAATATGAATATAAATATATACAGAAAAGGAAAACAGAACTGTAACTACAGGGTATCCCGAACCCATACTTCCAAGGTTACTCAGATTTAACAGGTGTTGAATTTGCTTTCACCACAGCCCAGCAAATTGCGGGGCATGCCACACACACACATGCTTGCCACAAAGCGTGGCATAAATAAATGTGTAATAGCCGCCAAATATTTAGGTTACTTTCTTTATATTCTTCTCCCTCTTCTTCCTCTTCTCTTTTTGGTCAGTATTAAAAGATTTGTCAACTGGCAAAGTTTTTGGACGCGCTCGAGGCTCGAGGCTCGGACTTTGGCTGTTTATTGTGATCTGCTTCACTTGGCCGGCATTTTTCCAAAGGGAAGGGGGATGGGGAAGGGGGAGGGGGGGGGGCTAATGTCTTTGTAAGTGCGCTGACGCTGACGCCGCAGTCGGGACAAGTGCAAAAGTTTGGCAAGCGCACATTATTTTTTCATCTTTAGTGTTGGAGGCCAAAACTGAAAGTAATTTACGCTCGTAAAAGCTGGCGAGCCAAAAATGCCCGAGCAAGGCAAACTTTATGAAATTTATATTCGCGCACATGTCGAGGGAGAAAAAAAGGGGGGTGGGGTTGGGGTCTGGTTTGGCTTGGGGTGTCTGCTGTTGAGCCTATAAAAACTTCGACAGCGCATTATTTTTGCTTGTTTCTCCTTTGACAACAATGCGGCAATTGGAACCAGCCAAACAGAGAATGCCCCCCAACTGAAAGGGGGCGGTGGGGGGGGGGGGGGGGGGCAACAATTTACGTGCGCTGCTAAAGTTCAATAAACGAAATATTTCTGGCCATGATCATTATTTGGCAAACGGAGCGCATAATAAACACATAAAATAAACAAAACTTTTCAATAATCGACTTTTTTCGCCCAGTCCCTTCGCCCTCCCCCGCCCCGACAATCCTGAGTATCCCCAGTCATTGTTTAATGCTTGTTTGTTTGTGGGCAATGCCGGCACCAGGATCAGCATCAGCATCAGCATCAGCATCGACATCGGCAGGACCAAGTTTCAATGACAAATGAAAAAAGTTGTGTTCAAATAAATACAGATTTTTTATAGGCCAGCACAGCAAGTGAAGTGTAATGCTTTAAAGGACATCTTTAAAGGACAACAACAACAACAACAGAGACTAGTGTAGCCAACAACTATTTGCCCACACTTTGGAGATTTTGGGAATTGTATCACAAATTTGGCTTGCGCACAAAGTCAGCAAAAGTGTTAACAAGTTCTGGCTAAAAGAGAGGGGGGAAGAGGGGGCAAGGGAAGCATATTCAAATAAAAAGGCAACATTGTAATTGAGGGGGGGTTGAAATATATGCAAATTATTCATCATTGCTGATTAGAAGACGCAGCAAGGAAGTAGACAAAGCCAAAAGCACGCTTGTTAGGCACAATGCGGCACACAGGAAGTAGTTAAGAGCCCAGAGCCCAGAGCCCAGAAAGCCAGTCAAAAAAAGGGACAAAAAAAAGAAGAAGAAGAAGAAATGTGAGGAGCAGAATCTGTAGTGGAAAATGGCAGATTAGTTTTGATTTTTTTCGCTGGCCGTTAAATCGGAGATTCCCTATTGAATCTGCCGCCAAATTGCAGCTCAGCTACTTAGCATATTTGAGTGGGGATCTAAGGATATGTTAATGCGAGACACACACACGCACACACATACATACACATTGAGCTGAGGTGTCCGCCTAACAATGGACCCAAGTGATTTGTGTGTGTGTGCGAGCCGCATAAATTTGCCCATAAAATCAAAAAAAAAGGAAGAAGAATTTTCATGCGCCTGCCGGAAAACTTAGCATAACAATGTCAAAGGAGAAAAGTTCACTTACCCAGAATCTCGACGGTGTGGGTGATTTCGCGCGGTTCCATTGTAGCTATTTGGCAAATATAATCGCCGGCATCCTGCGGCACCGCGTCCCGAATCTGCAGATTGAAGCCGCTCACCAGACGGACACGCGGATCGGGCGTTACTTTCACGGACCCAGCGGTTAAAATGGCAATTCCCCGTTTCCAGGCAACGACATAAGGCTCTGTAAAATGAATGGAAAATTAAAGAGAAGAAGAAGAAATTGTTGAAAATTATTTATAATCGCATCTTGTGTCTGGCTGCAAGTTAATTGGTAAATGCAGGCAGGGCAATCACTAAAATTAAGTTGAAAAGATTGAATCACAAACACACGCACACACACACACACACACACACATACACAGAGGGAATTACAGACAGCAATACAAATTGAAAAGTCAGAATTGAAATGAGTCAATTACAAGGCAGTTGAAAAGATCTAAAAGGCTAGAAATTCAATTTGGCATGGACTCGTGCACAGCTGAAGGGGCAATGGGTGGGGCGGGGGCAGGGGGCAGGGGGTGGGGGGTTATGTGGCGACACATACATATATGTACATATATACACACACTCAGTAACACCCACTTGATATCCGCTAATGTGCGGCATTTGCAATCATATGCCAGGCACTCGATACGAGAGGCAAAAACGCGAAATGCGATTGCAAAGCGGCTTTCAACAGGCGGCAGGCAGCAGGAACAGGACAGACACACAGACAGACAGACAGACAGAGAGGGAAAAGGACAGACAGACAGACAGACAGAGAGACAGACAGAGAGACACTCCATGTCGCATTCATCGAACTCATTAATTGTGATTCCTTTTTGTACCCAGTAATTGTGGGTAAAGGGCATGCTGATATTATGCAAATGTATGCAACAGAAAGGTTTGTATATATATTTCATTAATCAGCATAGATAAAGTATCCGACTAAGCTATTTCTATATTGGTTTGACTGTTTATATATATTTTACTTTGACAATAAACCAACTCTCTAAATTATAAATAAATTAAAATAAAATAATAATAAAATAATAAAGTAAAAATAAAATAAATATTTAAATATAGCTCGTAAATCTTAAGTTTAGTAAAAGCAAAATAACCCTAACAGCAATTTTATTATTTAACTTAATTTTAAATAAATAAATGAGCTATTAATGATAATAAGTTTATGTGCATACAAAATATGTTCAGTTTATATATTTAAGTTACTCATATTTTTTAAACATTCTTTTATAAAAAGAAAACTTAATAATAAGAATAGAATCAACTATAAGCCAACTTAATCAATTACTGAATAACAAGTTTTCGAGAAGTATTTAAAAGCATATAAAAAATAAGTTTTGAATGTGAACTGGTTTGGAAAGTGAATTTAATTTTTAAGCTTGTTCAAAAATATTTCACTTTTTCTATATCTAGCTCCCAATATGATAAGTTCTTATATACATAAACTGCCTGAAATCCAGGGTAACTGATAGTTGTGCATCCAGGAAAGCAGCAGCCGTGACTCGTTCAATTTATGTGTTGTTCGAGCCGCGTCGAGCATCACGTGCCACTGCAACATGTTGAAGGTGCCGCCGCCGCCTCCGCTCTCAACTCCTCCTCCTCAACGTGGCACGCACTCATATTGAAATTGAAATTGAAGTTGTCCGGATTTGATACTAATGATGTATGACTTCCGCGAATGGCGCTCATTAAAAATTAAAACAACAATTTCGATACGAGCCGCTTCGTCGTATTGAGCATATTCAACGTTCAGGCCTCGAGTATTTTTGGGCCATAAAATTGAGCGCTGAAAATTAAGGCGCCCAACGCTCATTATTGACGGCCTATGCCAAGGGTGAAGACAGACTGTGCGCAGGCACTGTGTATTAAGAGAGTGGGATGGGGGTGAAATTGATTTCAACACACACGTAAGCCTTACACACACACATATATATATATATTTGTGTTTGTGTGTGTGCAGACACTCTGTGAAACTTGGTGGTAATAAAATGCTTATGAAGTCATTTACATGCGCATTCAAAAAGCGTATTTATTTGCAATGAGTTCAACAACATCAACAAGCCAAGCAGGCAGGCAGCCAGACGGCGTGTTGTGCAACACACACACACACACACACACTTGCACACTCTCACACACACTTGCACACAATTCAGATTCGCCTTCACATTTACACGCATAGAGGCAAATAAATAAACTAGCGCCACCTGCTGTCGTTAGCGTGCACTACGAACATGGAGCTAGCTGCCTTTTCAAAGCGGAAAGCATAATTCGTGGTCTGCCCGAGGGGGCGGGCTAAAAAGGGGGCGTGGCAGTTGGTGTGAGTAGTTTGGCTTCTTTTGGCCTGCCAGTTACTTACTTAAAGGCAGCCAGACAATGGCAGTCGGAAAGAATGCAAAATACTATATATACCACAAAAATACCACTTAGTATTTTTTTTTGCACTAGCAAATTGTAATTGTAATTTACTTAATGCCTAATGCTAGAGGAAATTTCTAAAAAATTGCTAAATTAAAACAAGTTCTGGAGAATTGCAGTTCAGCATGAATGAAGAACTTAGAGAAATGTTATAAAAATAAATATATATGTCTACATGTTTAAGTATATACATATATATATATATATATATATATGTGTCTTTATAAAAGCTTTAATCACGTTCATAATATTTATTACAATTAAGTCCATTCAATTTAGTTACAAATATAATTTTTTTTGAATTTTCTATCCTTTGAATCTTTTTCTGCGTTCCTAAGCAGTAACCCAAATATTTATATTTTATAAAATTATTCTAAACAATTCTTAAGTCAGCTGTATCATAAAATAAATATCAATATAATGCATAAAATATATATATAAATAAAATATTTACAAGCTTTTATTTTCCCTTTTTATAAAAATGTTCAAAATTAACTTTCGTTTTTATCAGCATTCATTTGTTTAAGAATCTTTCAATAATCTTTGCAAAATCATTATTTAATTAATAATTTCTTTTATGTCACTTTGAGTTGCCAGCAAATATTTACATATTTATATATGTTAAGTTTTTTTTAATTAAAAATCACATTTTCTACACTATCTTCTAAATTCCCATAAATCTCTATTGTCTTTTGTTTTATTTAGTTTGAGTTGCTGCCTTGAATAGCATAAAATATTTGCATATTAAACTCGAATTAGAGTTAATTAAATCAATTGTAGCGGAAATCGAGCAGTCAAAGAAAAGCCCAAGCAAACAATAAATAGTTGTAAAATAAATGAAATGGGTTTGTTTTCATTGTTTTAAATGCTCAGCTCGAACTAAGAAAAGAATCTGCTTTCAATGGTTAACTAAAGGCAACCGCAAATTGATGCTGTTGGTTTTTGTGATTTTAAAGTCAGAGCAGGAAATTAATATGAGTTAGGGAAAGGGGTGGGGGTAGGGAAAATAGAAAAGCGGTTCGGGTTTCGGGTTTCGGGTTTAGTGCAGATGTTTTGTCTGTTGCTGCAGTGGCGCTTAAAGTGTGGCAAGTCACTTGTGCGATGCATGCAACACAAATAATGCATGAGGCCATATAAATTGAAGTTGTGCGAGTGTGCAAGTGTGTGTGTGTGAGTGTGTGTGATTGTGCTGGCTGTAACTAAATAAATTGTTAACTAAAATAACAACAATCTAACGAAAACAAGCAAAACACAAAACGCCTCAATTTCCGGTTTAAGTGTTCTCAACTAAATACAAACTCGCACACACACACTTTACACACACACACACTTTACACACATAGTCGCATAGAGGCTGACTGTGGCTATCCGTTAAGGCGGAAACAGAGTAAAAGCATTTGGGCTTTTGTATGTCGGCCTCACATAAACAGGGCCTGGCCAACTGAACAACTGCTGCAACTGGACAAATTGTTGGCCATGGCCAGCCACATGTTCTCTCTGTGTATGTGTGTGTGTTCGCCTTATTTAGGGCCAAAGCGAAATTTTAGTTTTCTACACTTTAGCCAGGGACAGACAAACAGACAGTCAGACAGACAGACAGGCAGGCAGGCTATTCAAATATGGCCGACATTCGCTTTTGTTGTCGAGCTCTGTTTGTTTGCACTGGCCACACGGTGCGTATGCGCAATTTGGCCGCTGCCATTGCCAGGGCAGAGCAACGTTTCAGTCTGCCACTTGCAACAAGGAGACGGACATGTTGTTTGTCTGAGCGCAATTTATTGCATGTCGGAAAGGCCAATATTATAAGATGATGACCCCCGAAGATAAACGATGTTGCGGCTAAGCCGACCCAAGCAAGCAACAAAAGGTGGCCAAAGGGGGGCCTAAGGGGGCCAAAAGGGGGGGGGGGGCAGTAAAGGCAGCTGCCTCAATATGGCATTATTTTGCAAACTTCTTGCACAACTTTTGCAACATGCGTGTGTGTGTGAGTGTGTGATTGTGTGTGTGTGTGTGTGTGTGTTAAGTGTTGTTGCGCGTACGTAAAAAGCGAAATTAGAACTGTAAATGGCATTAATATTGAAACTTTGTTGTTGCCGCTGCAACATGCATCAGCTATCTCTGTCTCGCTCTCTCTCTCTTTCTCTGTGTGTGTGTATTGCTATCCTGCTGTTTGCTCAACTTCAACTTTTGCGGCACGATTCCATTTCCGCTACTCTGTAATAGTTTCAAGCGCTGCCGCCGGCCACGAATCCAACTCCGGCTCCAACTCCGGCGGACTCTGTCGCTCCATCAAAGCGTAATGAGCGTTTTCTCTGTTCTGCCCCTCCCTTATTTTTTTTATTTTTGCATTTTATTGCATTCGAGTTTGCCACTTTTTGTTGCTGCTGTTGCCATTGTTGCGGCTAAAACTATCAACAGGAAGAGTTCTTATGCGTGCTGACAAGTTAAGCACCGGCCTTTGGTTACACAACTTCAACAGCAATTAATTATTTGTGGCCACTCGGCAAAATAGCAAAATGAAAATTTAAAACAAAACCAATCCACACACATATACACACACAGAGAGATTTTGATATACGCTTTTGTGTTCTTTCCATCCATTAATAAACGCAAATTACTTAAGAGCCCTAAAACAATAAACAAAGTTTTTTGACATGTGCCAAAGGGTTATGGAATTCACTTCTTTTATGTTTTAATAAATAATAATATTCAAAACATTCTCAGATGCGAGAAGGAAACAAATTGTTGCAAAGCTATTTGTAAAGTGACTGTAAGATATCCTGTAAAAATAAACTGGGTTAAGATTTTTGTAAACCTTTTTTATAGTATTTAGTTTATAAATCTCTAAATAAATAAAATAAATACTCATATGTATTTAGAAAGAAATAATTATAACATGCCCTTTTTAAGCATTGAATTATTTACAGGGTATTTTCTAAATAAAAACCACTCACACTCACTCACACACACACACACACACATCCTCACACTCGTCAACTCCTTCAAGCAGCAACACTTTTCATTTCTATTTGATAAATTTTGATGAGTGCGCAAATATTCAAATTCGCCCCAGAAATTGTGGCATAAAATGAAGTACAAGTTGATTATAAGCCTTTGCGTACTTTGTAAATTCATTAAAAAAATAAATATTAAAATAAAAATAATTAAAGCAGCAACAACAACAATTTGCCTAAGCAAATGAAAGGCTTTATCATATATATGTGCGGAATTTGAGTTGGGCCCAAAAATGTTTTTGAAGTAATTAGAGAAGTTAAACTCAAAACAACTTGAATTCATGTGTCTTTATGGTTTTATTTGATTTAATCTCAAGAGTTGTGCTATTTAAATATTTATATACGAGGCCGTAAGGTTGAGCCCAAAAATAAATGTGTGTTAACTTTCTTAAAAGCTTTAGCTTGGAAGTGACAACTTTTGGTTTTATTATAAATAAATAAAATTTTGCGAATGAGAAGATTTTTAAATATAATTAAATAGAATAAAAGAATAAGAAATGAAATTATAAGTGGAATGGTTTTAATAAAATACATACGATTTTATATAAAGAAATATGTTTAAAAATAAATATTATGTTTTGATATAAATTTATTTAATTTTTATATTTAACTATTTGTTATATATTAAAAAATTAAAATTAAAATTATACTAATTTAATATAAATAGAACTTAAATAATATAAACTTTTAAATACAATTTTTTTTGAATTATAGTTTATATATCTTTTTTTTAATTTTATTTATTTTAATTAATTTTAATAAATTAAATATAAATATTTGTGCTTTAAACATTTATTTAAAGAATATGTGATAAATAATTTATACATATATTAGTATGGTAAATATAGAAAATGTTCTCATATTACAGGGTATTGCTTGTGCATATATCTCTGCTTACGTGCGATGTCCTTGCGTGTGTTTGTGTTAGCGGAATTACTTTTGCATTGCATAACCTCAGGCGCAAGTGCCGACTAGCATATGAACAAAGGCATAGGGTCTAATATAGACACAGCGATGGAGAAATGCTGAAAGGGGGCAAGGGGGCGTGGCAGGACTTGGTTGCAGTTCGCATAGCCTTGCACATGTGCAGGAAAAAATTCAAATAACATGATAAAATGATAATGATGAAATGCTTCAATGTTTATTTAGACAAGCTGGCACACACTTCAGCTTTGTTCAAGTGTGTGTGTGCGTGTGTGTGCATAGGTGTGTGCCTGTGTGTGTGTATATTAAGATGTTCTTATATTTCTTATTTACCAAGACATAAGATTACTTTTGTAAAAGTGCGAAGCACCGCAATAAGTATTTAAAGGAATTTTCATATAATATGCAAATGAGCAGTCAACAAAGTGCGAAAGAGAGAGCGAGAGAGAGAGAGAGAGAGAGTCGGAGTGAGCAAGAGATAGCCATCATTTTGGCTCATTTTCATGTGATTTTCTTTCGAATTTTATGGGCTCTCATCATAAAATGAAAATGAAAATGAAAATGTGCATAAATTTTGTATCTCGCCTCATCGTCACGGCGAATTCAGCTGCCAAAGTTTTTGGGCGCGGACGGGGGGCGTGGCAGTCATCGCTCAGCGCCTTTGTTTAGTGTGCGGTTTTAAAAATTCTATCAATTACATTTTTAACTTTATGGCCACGCACATAAAAACAGCTCCAAGCAGCAGCTGCGAATCTTAACATATTTTTCTTTTTAAGTGCGCCTTATGAAGAAGAAGAAGAAGCAGAAGAAGAAGAAGAAGAAGAAGCAGAAGAAAAAGAAGGAGAAAACGTCACGGTTTCGATTTTAATTATTGCAGGAATGCCGCTAATTAAAGTATGTCTTATGACACTTTATTAGCATGGAATGGAAGTGGATCTACATATAAGAATTTTGGTCTTATTTTCTTAACATTTTTCTTTATTACAAGCCAAATGCCTGCGGCCATAATAGAGCTCTGTAAAAATGTTCTTTATATATATATAACGCTTAATGTCTCCTTGTTGTTGTCCTGCTGCCTCGTGTGCTTCTTCATTTTATTTTCCTTTTCGTTGGGGGCAATGAAGTGCATGAGATATGCCAAAAGAAAATGCCATGTTCTTTGTTCTGTCCAAGCTGGTTCTAATAAACGGTTGATATGACCACAAATATCTATAGTATATACATATATATATGTATATATGCATGGACAGACCATGACAGTCGCCTACGTAAGTCTACACACACACAGACACACACATCTATGTTTAATGTATGCCAAGTGTTTGGGTCCAAGTTTTTATGTAGCATTTTTGTGTGTACAAACTTGGCCGGGATGACCAGACGACAACAGCAGCTCACTGGCCTTAACCTTACCAGGGGGATATACTACATACATATATATACTATATGTATATGTATATATATATATATTTATTGCCACCCACTTTTGCTGCTTACGCTAAATCCTTGTTATGTACAAATAATCTCGCACACACGACCGCATTTAAATTGAAAAACGTACACGGCACATGCCACCAATTTGAGTGGGTCCGCAACCGAAACTGAAACCGTTATGGGAACCGTTAACGTGTGCCACGCCCACATCTTGGACAGCTGACGAGTCAGGCATTCACTCCTGGATTAATGCATAGTTGCGGTCAGTTGGCAGGCATCAGATGGTGCAGGGTTAATTATACAAATACAAACATATTTATATATCTAAAAGGATATATGCAGCCCGCTATATTTGAATGACAACTGAGTTAAGAACAACCACAAAACACACCCACACACACACACTTGACCACACATAAGTAATCTAGCTCCAGGCTTTTACTTTTCAGTTCACATAACTTAGATATTTTCATAGTTCAATTTTTAATTTAACTTTACCTCATCATTTTAATCGTTCATTTGATTCGCACTCACAACTTGTTCATTTGTTCATTTGACTCGCATTAATTCAAATAGCTTACAAATCGTTCATTTCGATTTAATTCACTCTGAATAGCATTTAATTGTCTAGTTGAGTGACATTCACTTTATTCACTTATGCATCATTTATATTCTATATATATATTTTATATATATATAATTGTAGCTAAGCTCCTTTGAGTCTCCTTATTGTTCAGTAGTTCATTTGTCATCGCTCATATTGATCATAATTGGATTACACACTTACATTCTGACTACACTCTCCAACAAGTTTAAGTTTGATTATATTCTAAATTTTAATTGCTTTTAAGCTTAAACTTAGGCTAATAACTTTTATTATTATTTAAAAATATTATTAAATTAAAACATTCTCGGATTGATAATAGGACAAATTTTGTTTTGCTTGACTTCTTTGTAAATGCAAAACTTAAAATTTTAATAAAAAATATATATAAAAATACATATAATAAAATATTCTAAATTTAAATAGCTCTTTTGCAGCATAATTAAGCCTTAAACTTAGGCTAATATTTTTAATTATTAAAAAATGGTTTTTGATTTAGAAAATTTTATTCAAAAAATAAGGAACTTATAATTTATTATTAATTTAAAACGTTTTTGGATTGAGGATAAGACAAATTTGTCTTTGTTTCTTTGTAAATCCAAAACTTAAAATTTTAATAAACTAGAAAAGTTTATTTGAAGTTAAACTTCTATTGGTATTTAAAAGTACCTGTAAGCTGATTTGGAACTTAAGAGGACTTCTTTTAAGGTTTAATAAATTAAATAAAAATTATATTTAGATCAACTCAAAGAGTCTTAAGATCAACTAAGTGGAATCAGTTGAAGCTTAGGTAAATATTAATTATTTTTGAGACTCAAATGAGCAGTTAAATGAAGATGGAATTCAAGTGAGCTAATAAACTATGAAAGGAATATATAAACTAATAATATCTTAAAATAATAATCTGAACATAATTTAACTCCATTGAACTATTTAGAGCTTATTTTTATTATTTATAAATAATAATAAAAAAAATATTTTTTTTAATCTACTCAAAGGATTTTAAAGCTGAAATGAATTTATTTTCCATATGTTAATTTTTTAGTTAGAACTTAACTCATAAACTGATTCAAATGAACCAAAATCAGTTCTAATTTTTTATTATATAAAAATTATTTAGTACTCAAATGAATCACTAAATGCAGATAAACTAATGAGTTGAAACTGAGATGAATAACTTTGAGATAAACAAACTCAAATAAGCAGCTTAAAGTTAAGTTGGTTAAACTTAGTTTAAATTCGTCACAACTCTTGGATACTCTTTAAAAAGTCACTCACCCGTATTGGCCACTTCGCAGGGCAGCACAATAATGTCTCCGGCAATGAATTTGAATGTCTCCGAACGTGATATGAACATCGGTTCATGCTTGGCCATCTGGCCCTGGGCGCTGGCTGCAAAAACGAAGAAAGGAATGCAAATATTAAATATGTCAAATGAAATATGAAATATGGAAATTCCAGGACATCAACTAAATTACAGTAAATATTATTAGCCTTAGTCTAACGAACACACGTCACGCACTTTGCGTTTCTGGCCACAAACATAAGCCATAATCATCAAGTGTGTGCGTGTGTGTGTGTGTGTGTGTGTGTGTGTGTAAGTTTGTGCTTGTGGCTAATTGGTTGAAGGCATTTTGTTGGAAATTTGTCAAATGTCTCTGGCCAAGTTCATAAAGTGCATTTTATTATGCCCCAGCTAATGAAAATTGTCAATTTTGAGCTCCGACAGAGCTTACAAATAATTTAGTGCATTTGCTGTTGATTTGCCAATCAATTTTAAATGTCAATATGAACTCGACGCAACGCACAGAAAAGTGTTAAAATCCACTTAAATATTGAAAGCTGAGCTCCATTTGGGATTTGCATTAATTCAATTGTCGAGTTTTATGGGATTATGCACTTTATACATCAGCTATGCTGAGATTCTCTATATTTGATTTTGTAATTAGGCCACAATTATTCGTGGCGCCTGCAACATTTGTAGCATCAAATGCCCCAAAACGGAAGCGAACATATCCGGTTACAAGGCTCTGCCCTGTAATCGATTACTTGCGCAGTGACAGTGCAAAAAAATATACAACAAAAAAAATACACGAAAAAAAGCTGCTCGCACTTCCGCACGCAAACAAACAAAGGCAAAGCAAAGCAAAAAAAAAAAAGAAAAGCCATCAGGCATCAGGTCCTCGAGGAGAGCAGACAGCAACAACAACAACAACGACAACAAAAGTGCGTATAAATAAAATGCCGGGCTTTGCTTGCTGGCCAGCAACAATAATAGCAACAACAACAACAATAATAGCAACAACAACAATAGCGAGAAGCGATGGCAAACAATTTAATACGTTTAAGCGAATGTGTCAACAGGCCAAGCTGGCTTGAGCCTTTGGGCAACGGGGCCACGAACCACGGCCAAGACGACGAATGGCCAAGCACTTTTGACACCATGACAGGACTCGTTGGACATGGACATGGCCATGGCCATGGAACTGCAGCTGGAGCTGGAGCTGGAGCTGGAATTGATTCGATTACGCTGCGGGCACAATAATGAAGTGTCAAATGTTGTATTTATCTGCTGTGAAAACATTCGTGAATACTGTGAATAGTGAGCGAGTGCCACCCAGGCAAAAAAAAGAAAAAAACAGAAAAAAATGTAGGTAAGCAAAAGTCGAGAACTCTCCATTCAACTGCCCCCCAAACATGACTTGCCTTCCCTCGATGCCATGTTTCCGGCATTTTATTTGATTTTGCAAGCCGCCCGCTGTCAGCTACCAACTTGCCCCACCCACTTGCCCCACCCACTTGCCCCATCGTTGCCTATTTTTGTGTGTTTTGTTTTCGTTCGCCCCCGAGAAGTAAATATAATTTCTTTTGTATCTGCAGCGAGCGCCTTGGCAATATTTTCGCCAGGATAAAGGCGTTGGCAGCACGTGCCTGTGCCTGTGCCTGTGCCTGTGTCTGCCTGTCAATCGAATCCTTGATGCGGATAATAACGAAATAATGTCGTAGTCGAAGAAACTTTTTTTCTTCTTTTCTTTTCGTTTCTTTTCTGTTTTTTTTTTTTTCTTATGGGATTCTCCTTTTGAAGTTGGCCTTAGAAGGGTTTCCGCTGCGACACTCGACTGCTAATAACCCAAATGACTTTCTGTCACTTGGGCACTGATACCGAAGCCAGAAGAAGAGATGCCCTCGTCGTTGCCATTTCCAAACGTGTCCTTCGACAACAGAGCCTCACTAATTGGAACGCCGCACGAGCACTTCAGCTCCGCAATTTCTATGCCGTCCAATAATCAACGTACGTAAAAGGCAATTCAAGTTATTTTGCCCTTTACTCTCTTACCCTCTCCCTGGACAGCGATCCTATTCATAATCATTCTGGGCATTGGCCAAACGGAAGAGATTTCTTCAAGCCGAAGAGACCATTAAGAAATACTTTCTTTGTGCTTGAAACTGCCCAAAATCGATAATTATATTTAATTTAATATTATTTATTTTTCTGTAAAATTGTCTGAATATAAAGGCAAAAACTTGTGTTCATATAGAATATTATCAATACGTTAAGGACTTTTCCTTAAAAAAATAGGCCAGACTTTGATCTTCTTTATGTTGAAAAGCCCTGCTATAAAATTTATTAAAAGTGTATTAATAGATAAGGGCAATTTTTTATTTTATGTATAACTAGGAAATACTTTCTTTATGCTTGAAACTACCTAAAATCGATGACAGCTTAAGTTATTTATTTTTGTTGGGAATATTTTATTTAATATTATTTATTTTTGTGTAAAATAGTCTGAATCTGATTCTAAACATAAAAACATGTTTTCATATTGAACATTTTCTACCCTAAAGTCTTTAACTTGGGACAAAATGGGTCAGACTTTTATTTTCTTTATGTTGAAAAGCCCTGCCTTAAAATATATTAAAAGTGCATCAATATTTTCGGACTATTTTTGTATTATTACTAAGAAATTCATTTTCTTTATACTTGAAAATGCATTTAATCTAAAGGAGCTTAAGATATTTATTTTAGTTGGAAATATTTTATTTATTATTATTATTATTTGTATTTGTGTAAACTAATCTGAAGCTGAATCTAAAGTCAAAATTATCTTTAAGGATTTTAACTATATATTTTCTCTTCTTTATGCATTTAAATATATTAAAAGTGTATCAATAGTTAAGGATTATTTTTGTATTAAACTTTTCGCCAATGAAAGTCTAAAAGCCCTGCCTTAAAATGTAATTTAAAGTACAGATAAATACAATTCACAGATTAAGTTAACTTCACGACTTTTTAGACCAGCTGGTCAACCAGGTGTGTGTATATGTGTGTGTGTGTGTGTATTTGTGTGTGTTGCACTGTGGCTGAACTATTCAATTTTAATTTTCAATTTGAGTGCCTCGTTGGGACTGGGCTGGACCTGAGCATGGGCAACGTTTTTGTTTTTTGCGGTTTGATATTCAAAGTTTTTCCATTAAAGTTATTCGCAGAGAATAAGAAAAGTTTGGCTCACTAACTCACACAAATACACACACATACACACACATAGAGAGAAAGCGACCTCTGAACATTTGCAAATATTCAATTTGAGTAGAAAATTATCAAGCAAGTCCTTATTTTTTTTATATGTATATTCGGTTTGCCCAGCCCGCTGACCTTCATGGCATGGAAATAACAGAGCGGCTTTGAAGGTGGAATTGAAACATTTGCAAGCACGCAAAGTACATAAAATATGAAAATGGTTGCAATTGCAGTTGCAGCTGCAACTGGAACTTTTGGCCCGCTGGTGCCACCTGCTGTGTGCACCATAAAACGAGCACGACGACAACAACAACAACAACAACAACAACAGGTGCAACAACTAGGTACAGTGAAGCATTTGGCGCTCGGCGCACTGGGAATGGTTTTGTTGCTGCGAGGCAGCACAAAAATTTCATTAAACGCCGCGCAGAAAAAATAAAAAAAAAAAAAGAAAACCAGAGTTGATGTGAAAAAAGGGGGAAAAAAAAGAGTGCAGCTAACTAAAAGCTTGGAAAACTTTAATCCACGCACATTTGCAAAAGACGCTGCCGGCGACTCGCAAAGTAACAGCCCGAAAAAGTATGCTATGAAAAAATAGGAAGAGAAAAAGTGAGAAAAGAGAGAGAGAGAGAGAGAGAGAGAGAGAGAGAGCGAGAGAAACTTGCGAAAAAGTGCAGTGGAAGTTTATCTCGTGCCACTTGCAAAACCAACACGTAATTTCCTTTGAGTGGGCCACTTATCTCGCTCTCGCTCTCGCGCTCTCTCTCTCTCGCACACAGTGCACAATTGTTTTTTTGTCTCGCTTCTTGACTAGTTGGCTTGGGCCCCCAGACGGGCCGCATAAATCTCCCATAATTCGGGGCCAGTCTCAAGTAGGGCCACGAAAATGAGCCAGCAAATGCAGCGGAATCAAGGATTACCTATAGTGAAAGCACACACACACACACACAGTCGCACACACACACACACACACACACTCACTAAGAGTGTTGTGCATGCTTTCAAACTGCTTTTCCGGCTAGCGAAATTGAGTGAAAGCCAAAGTTTGTTGTTGCAAGTTTACTTGCGGCCCTGTCCCCCTCCCCCCCCCCCCCCCACCTAAAACCGACAATGCCACGCCCACGCCCATTTCCGCCACATGCTAAAACAATCTTAAAAGTTAGCGGGAAAACAATGTGATTGCAAGTGAAATATTCATGAGGTGTAGTACTTGCAACTTGCAACTGGCAACTTGCAACTTGCAACTTGGCCAGCCGTAGACAAACGCAATTGCGATTGCAACAACAACTGGCCAAAAAGGTGTTTGTGCGCTAACCTTTCTTACCAACAAGCAGCAGGGACGGAGGCCCATTTGAGTTGAAGTTTGCGTTTGAGTTTTGGTAACCAGCGAATCGCTAATTTCACTCCAACAACAACAACAATAACAACGTTCTGGCCAAATTGATAGTAAACTGACTTGTCGGAGGAAAAGCCCTTTGCCTCACACACACACACACACAGTCGCTCACATGTGGGCCATAAAATCTAAAGTTATGTCGAAAATTGTTGGCCAGCAGCTGTCGGAAATTTGTTTGCCCGCCTCGGCTGCGGTTTTTCGCCACAGCTTGTTCCTGCATATATATATATATATATATACTATATATACTATTTGCGTAAATGCAAAAATCTGTTAAGCTGCAAAATTTGAAAATCAATAAATGTTTTTCGCTTTTTATGTTAACACTAAAAAATATGGCAGCTACATTTATGGAACGTGTTATGATGCATAAAAAACAGTTTGTCTTGGAAAGCCTGATTGACAGATTGACTGATTGACGATCAGCAAACTGTTCCAGCTGATTAGCAATAGTTGCTTTACGAATAATCGACTTATTTATAGTACTTTACTTTACTTTCAGCTCTGAAAAATTAGACTAACAACAAATTGTTTAGGGAAATTTTGTGGACAATAAATATAAACTAAATGCAAATTGCTTTGATAAAAAAATTAAATTTGAAATCAAATCGATAACAAAAAAGTGAAAGCCAAATAAAAACTGATTTCAATTAAATTTTAAATACTTTATCCAGGCTAAATCTTGTTGGCATATATTAAGCTGCAATATTTATACATATATTTATTTATATTATTTTTCTTTTTTGAGTATCTGGGCCGTGACTAGCGTTCTACATGTTACGCATACGCACTGATGAGCAGGCCAAACAAGCGCAAAGTAAGGAAATGGCCAGACAACACACGCACACACACAAGCACACACACACACTCGCACAGAACATTGCAATGTGTCACCTTTATGGCGACAGGAAAATGAAATCACGTTGTCCCTCACGTGACAAATGTAATGATAGATGTGTGTGTGTGTGTGTGTGTGTGTGTGTGTGTGTGAATGTCCTGTGCCAAAGTACAGCAAGCACGTTCCAGCCTGCCATAGAGACGCAGAGCGTCGACAACACGTAGCTAGATGCGCATTAAATTGTGAAAAATGGAATTCGGTGCAAATCAAAAGCGTATTACAGGCAGCACCAAATAAGTGAGACGCAAACTTTAGCTCGTGTTTTTCTTTTGTCCGCCTTCCGTAGCACACGCCAAGTGTGGCCATGTGATTGACTTTGGGCAGTTCACATAAAATCCACGCCCATGAATATCGGTAAGCATATTTATTGACTTGTCGTCCCCATTGGTCCCCTTTTGACCCGTTTCATATGCTGTCAGGACATCTGCACCTTTACTTGGCTGGCCACGGCATTTGACTGCCTGCTCGTGCATTAGCCAAAGGTTATGCCGTCTGACTTTAGGCGCGATACTTATGAACGCGGACGCGACTTCCTGCCCGGCCTGGTTGCTCCTGGCCTGCTCACGCCTACAACATTTTTCACACTCAATTGCCTGGCAACCTTTTGCACAGGATCACGCGTCAGAGGGCGACTCCTTCCTCCACTCGAGGCCAGCCAACCAACCAACCAAACAACCAGTCGAGCTACTTAGCGTATGTGTTGCATACAACACGGCGCGGCAACAACGCTCGAGTGCGCCCTTTTTTTCCATATATACTTTTTTTATGTAGCGAAAGAAGTATATTGGGTTTGAGGAAGGAGATTGGTAAAGAAATATAAATATATTTACAAAATAAAGAAATATAAATAAAGTTATATAATAATTAAATATATATGTAAATAAATATAAATTATTAAATAGTTAATAAATATATAAATAAATACATTTAAAAATATATATAAATAGATATATTTGTATAATAAATAAATACAAATAAGGTTATATATTAAATAAATATATAAATATTAATAAATAAATAAATAAACAAATATAAATATATTTACATAATTAATAAATGTATAAATAAATCTATTTGTATATAGAATTAATATATAAATAAATAAATATAAATATATTTTTATAATAAATAAATATATACAGAAATGAATATAAATATATTTATATAAAAAATAAATGTTTAAATATAAATATAATTATATAAAAAATAAATGTTTAAATATAAATATATTTATATAAAAAATATATGTTTAAATATTAATATAAAAACATTTTTTATATTTGAGTATATATTTGTGTAGATAAATTGTTCAGATGTTTATAAAAAGTTCAAGGGAAGCTTAGCTATTTTATTTAATCTAGAGACTTCAGTCTAAATTAAGCTTTTATAGGCAGATTATTTTTGACCTTATCTAAAAGTATATTTAGAATATTTGTACATTATTTTATTTGACCAAGAAAGTGTTAACATTAAAAGCAACTTGTGTTGTCTTTTGATTGCTTCTTAATCTACTTAAAGTAAACTTTCTAATATTTTACTTTATTGAAACCCTTTTAAACAACTTTAGCTTAACTTTACGCCTTGAACGAGTATGGTGCAGTTGGTTACACCCGACTGTAATCTGTTCACTTAGCTTTTTTTTTTGCTGTTCTTGTGTGTGTTTGGCCTGAAGTGCTTTTAGGCAGCGCTGTTAGTTTCCTTTTTGCCAGCCTTTTGTGCAGCGTCTTGTATATAAATTGTATTTTTTTTTATTTTGATTGTTGTTGGCGCGTTTTTTTGGTGACATTTTTATTCACTCGCTGTGGGTGTGCCAATGTGTGTGTGTGTGTGTGCGTGCCTGCATATCAGATCAGCGCATATATCATGCATAATGGTTACCAAATGACGGCAATGATTTCAATTTTGCGATAAAAGCAAAGCAAACAAAACAAAACGAAACTGAACAGAAAACAACGCAAGGGAAATGCAAAAGGCGGAAAACAAAAAATGGGCGCTTCAAATGTGAACTGTGCACTGTTTTTCCCATTGTTGCCAACTGGTTGTTATTGTTGTTGTTGTGTGTTGAGCAATTGAGTCATAAAAGTGAGCAAATTTTGTTTTTGTCCAAGAGTTAGTTCGGCTGCATTATTAAGAGTTCATATTTGGCAGAAGGGCGACGACGGTGCGTATGAGTAATGTGCGCACGTTTTATATATATTTGGTGCGACAAATTCTGCAAGTCAGCAGCTGAAAAAAAAAACAGTAGCAGAAAAACTGAGAGACCGAGTGAGAGAGAGCGGCCAGTGATTGACGATAATTGAGTGTCGCCGGCATGCGGCATCAATCATGATGTCAGAATGGACAGCAGCATGTAAATTGCGTTGCGATAAAAAGCGAAATTGAATTCGCCAAACAAAATGATAAAAATCTCGTTGATAATTTATGCAGCCAGCAGCAGAGACACACAGCAGTTGACAAAATCTAATCAAAAATAAATAAACAGGTAGCTTCGCCTTGTCAAAGATCAAATACCCTTCAGGATGTGTTAATTAAATATTTATCAAAAAATATATTCGTATTATTGTAGACAAATTGAATGTATGAAAAATCTCTTATTTTAAGAGAGAGAAAAATCTGATATAAAAAATCTTTTAAATTTTAGTTAGAGTTGTTAAGGATAACTAAATTCCTTTTATATAACATCCCTGTCAATGCGTTACCTAGTCGTTAGCAAATATTAAATACCCTCTTCAAGCGCAAACATAAATAAATAAGCGATGAAAAAGTCAGCATATTTATATTTAATATGAAATTTCTGTGTCTACAACTCTGTCGTCCCTTTTCTGTATTTTTATTTTTTTATTTTTTGTATCTCCATTTGCGTTGGGATTAAATATTTGTGCGTGTCAAATGGAATTTCTTCATTTTTTTTTTTTGCAGCCAGTGTCAAATGTAATATACACAATTTGTGCCAAATGGAAAATCTGGTTAAAAATGTAGCTGCAAACTAATTTGCGAGGCCAAGGAATTTTCCATGCCACTTACACCCAGAACTTCTCTTTTTCCGTTTTTCCTTTTTTCCTTTCTGCCTGTGCTCGGCTGGGGAATTGCAAAATAAATGTTGTAGAAAAAATCTAGAAAAATTGTTGGCAGCCGCTGCTGCATAAATGCGCTGCGACTCGGACTCACACAATTTTCCGGCGCACCCGTTTGCGAGCCGGAAAATGCGTGTATGCAAATTTTACATTCAGTCGTGAGGTGAAAACAAAAAAAAAATCGCTTGCAGTTTTCCTTTTTTTTTTTTTTTTTTTTACAAGCGCGTCAAAGGGGTGGATCAAAGGGAGGGACGGGTGAAAGGACTCGGATCTGGCCCAGTTTTCAAACGGAATGTCTGCAGTGTCCAAAACATGTTTGGCTAAGGCCAAAGGCCAAGCTCTACGAATGACAGATACACAAGTCCCTATACAGCAGTTCAGAGAGGGAGACAAGGAGAGCGGGGCGTTGGGGGCGTGGCAATCTGGTGTGTAGATAAAGGCATTGCCAAAGGGCGAGTGGCCAGTGCGTTATGTGGCATGTTAATTAGGCGGCTTTTGTGTGCGGTTGAATACCTCTTGCGGCTGCCCGAATGGGGTTGAGCCGTTCTAACGAAACTCACTTCTGGATTTGTTCTGGCTGCTGGGCAATATTTGTTGTTGTTTTGAAAGTGAAAAGGAAAAACTCACATAAATATGGCAAATATAAATGCGTTTATCGATGTTCATGCAACACACAATTTACGTGTTGCATGCCACACACAAGCGCACACGCCTTGTCGTTTATTAATTACAAAGTTGCGATTGAAAGCCATTATGCAAGCTGCAAAATTAATAAACAATAAATGCATTTAATGCCTAAATTAAACTAGCAGCAAGCTAAAGAAGAGACATGTTCAGATATATTTAAAATAATTAGAAATTAACGACAAATAAACTAAATATAAATATTAGTTTAAATGAAGGACAAATAAGTTTTATAAATATAAACAAAAAAGATGTTGCTATAAAGATCTATCTTAAAAAATATAGAAGTAACTGCATTAAATATAAATATCTAAATAGATACAAATTTATATATTTACATATATGTATATAAATATAAACAAATATTTCCCTAGTAAGCAATACAATCATTTCTTTTATCAAAAAAGACTACACGACGTTTGACTTCAATTGAATCAAGTGCAAAAGAAATATATTTTAGGAAGAGTTTAAATTTTATTTTTTATTATTATTTATTATTATTATTTTTTATGATTATTTAAAATTATTTTTTTATTATTTTTTATTATTATTTATATATAACAACATATATTTTATATTATTATTTATTATAATTTATATATAACAACTATTTTATTATATATAGCTTTTTTATTTATACGCATTAAAAAGTAGTTGAGCTGATCGTTTTTTGCCATAAGAAAAATTAAATGAATGAAGAATTTTTTTAAAATATATTTATATATAATAAAAGAATCACTCGAGAATGCCACATAAATTTGTATACTTATTTACAAATATAAATAGAGTATATTTGCTGGAAAAACTGCCTTCATCAGTTGAGTCGATATAAGTTCAGCTCAGATAGATTATATAGAGTATTGCGCAGTGTCTCACACCCGACTACAAATTTCCCATGTTTTTCTCTATACTCCTATACAAATCAGATTTTGCAGTGATTTATTCATAGTTATTTTTTCATAAACTAACCCTAACTAACCCAAAGCAGCCCACGAATTGTTAAATTGCCTAAAGCTGAGTTGGCTTATTGCAAAATTTGGCGTAAGGGCTTGAAAATCCAATGAAAATTGAATAGAAAAAAGAAAGAAAAACAGACGCATCAATTAAACATTTCACACACATGTTGTGATTGCCCTAAAGCTTTGTTTCTTAAATAATCAATTATTTTCTATTTTACTGATATTCTAATGAAATGTTTAAAGGCGAAGCTTAAAGCAAGAACTAAAGAAGAAGGATAAAAAAAACATTTAAATTGAAGGACATTTTGCATAGTTCATAGCGGAGGCAAACAATTAAATAGTTAAACGAATGCTTGAGACTAAAGAAAAAGCTGCAGAGAAAATGAGGCTGTAAAAAAACACACACATGATGAAAAACTACGTCAAGTGGCACCTGGCTGACATTAAGCTGGAAATTAACCTTGTAATGCGACTCGGCGAAACACAAATAAAAATTTGCCAGACATTAGAAAGGGCGGGGGAGAGCAGAGAGGGTGAGAGAGATGGAAAACTAGAAATGTTTTGTGTTTGTGGGTGATGCGATGAGATGCAAAGTGAGATAAGCAAACAAACAGCCTTGGTGTTAAATTTTAAGTGTTACAAGGACAACAAGCGCACAAGTACACACGCACACACACGCACACTCACACACAGAGACTCAACCAGCAATTTTAATGTCTGCGACAGAGATGGAGAATGAGACAGAAATGGCGACGGAAGCCACAAAACCCTGCGGCTGTCGCATGTTTCTCTCTCTCTATCTCCCTCTCTCTTTCTCCCACTTTGTGTCACTATCTGTGTCTGCATTTCCACAGTCGCTGAGCGGGTGTGCGTGTGTGTGTGTGCGGGTGTGCGTTGTAATTGTTTACTATTAAGTTAACGGCAACCGCAGCAGCGGCAACAAACGGCGGCGGCGCTTAACTCTGCCACAGTTGCTGTCGTTGATGAGCGCGCTGAAAATGCTGTCATAGACCTTTCATTGCTTGCCTTTGACATTAATACCCTTATCCCACAGACACACACAGCACACACACACACACACTCATTGTTGTTGTCATGCCAATACATATATGCGACTCAGGTATTTGAGTTTGCGTCAGCTTATGGCCAATTTTAATTGATACCCTGCACATAAGTTTCCCAGTCATGTTGTAATTAAAACGGCATAATTAAATGCAGCTCACGGCTCAGCGTTAAGCGAAAAATAGCGCATACGCCGCGTGTGCCGCGCATTAACATTCAATCAAATGGCAACAGCAACTCTAGAATAACTGCAGCCCCGTTGTTTACATATTTAATTTGGCACGACGGGTTCGCATTCCACAGCAAGCTAAACTTAAAATAAAAAAAAAGGGTCAACATTTTGTGTGATGGGCGCCTTGGCACTGATTTCTTTCTATTAAAATTTTAGCTTACGACATGCCTATGCGTGCTGCGGCCCGAAACTGTGAAAGGGGCCCAGGAAAGCTGATAAAAATGTCAACACACACAATTGAGGCCCGCAACCCGCAAGCGGATCCTGGCCGTTATCCTGATGCATGGGTCGCAGGCTCTGGGCACATAAGGGCAATGGGAGGACTCAGCAAAGTTAGCGGCACGTTTGCTGTTTGATTTTATTGAGCCACATTTTTTTGTTTCAGCTTACGACCGGCTAGTGTTCTTTACGAAATGCCCTGTAGATCGAAGGGAGAGAGTTGAATAGAGTTGTGAAAAAGTATTGGGTCAAGACTGCTCGCTTAAGGAAAAGATACTTTTAAGAGATACGCATTTTCTCTGATAATCATCTTTGATCTTATAGTAAAAGCTACATATATGAAGATAAATATTAAATATTCATCATATAACAATTAGACAATTAAACAGAATCGCAATCTCATCTATAATAAATATTTCCTATATATTTTTAAAATAAATCTATACACAATATAATAAATAAAAACTAAAATAATGACATAATAATTATTAATTAAGATTATATTTATAATATGACATACTTAACATATGCCACAATATAAATAGCTCAAAAGACTTCTTTACTTATGCCTTTAATATGCAAGTATAAAGATTCAATTAGATAATCTATATTATAGTTAATTCTAATGAATCCGTCAATGTACTAATAATCATATTTATAAAATGAGAAGATTTTATATACTTTTCACTAAACCAACATTTATTTTTTTATAATATTTTCCAAAAATTCTACTAAAATAAAAATAATTATTAGAGAAAAACTTTTCAAAGAAAAAAATTTATGAAATTGTAGAAAAAAAATAATTTTTAAGATAAAAAAAATTTAAAATTAAAATTTAAAATTGTTTTTAGAAACTAAGCTCCCTATAAGATCTTAAAAGCGATATTTTTGTATATGTAAATATTATGCATATAATTTATAATATTTTTCTAAATATTCAACAAATTAATTACATGATAGATAAATTGCTTCTAAGTTAAAATAAATACATTTTTTATAAACAAACTATTTTGTTTCCATCTCAAGTTTATATTACGCAGTATCTGTCAACCCAACAAGCCCAATTAATGCCTAGGCTGCGTTGTTATTTTGATGCTGTTTCCCTTTTTGTTTTTTGTAGCGTGTGTTGTTGTTGTTGTTGTTGCGATGACCGGGGCAATTGTTTACAGCTCTTGGGCCTGGATAGAAGTCGAAGTCGGCGACATGCTTTGCATAAAATCACGTCGTCATCAGGCAGGACATTACGAGTGTGTCCTTCTCGATGGGATTAAAGCATCGAATTGGCACTTGGAATTTATCGCACGGCCTGCGCACGAGTGTGATTTTTATTGATGCTTGAGTTTTGTTCGGTTTTAAGACCAGGCCTTAGCCTTAGGTGCCTTCGCAGGCTACTTACTAATACATTTTATAAACTGTTAACTGTTAACTTTGTCGACGCTAAACTGCAAAACTTTGTTGCTTCTGCCCGGAAATGTATGCAAATACGAGTTTCCCAAAGAAAAGCAACAGCAGCAGCAGCAGCAGCAACATCTGCACTTTTCATTATCTTCCTAGCTGTGTGGGGATTAAGACTTTATTTGCATAAGCTTTGAAAATAATATCAAATATATTTTGCATTTAATTATCACATTTGTGCAGACAGCCCAAGCGAAATGTTTTCTAAACTTGCCACGCCCACAACAAGCGGACAAGTGGGCGTCACAGAAAGCGTTGCATTTAAATGCAGTCGACTAAAAGAATACCCTGAAAAATGAAGCTGCAAACAAGTTGAAAAAGAGGTTTTGTTTTGTGAGACTTCAACTGCAGGTGTAAAGGCAATTGCTCTCAAACTGTGAGTTTGGCAGTGACTGTGACAGTGTTAAAGAAAAGTTTGCAGATAGTTTAATGTGATTTTTTAAAGAAAATAATTTTTTTAGATCTCTTCTTCTTCTTCTTAAGAAAAGAATTTAAGGCGTTTCTAGGTGGGCGTGGCTGAGCAATCTTTAGACTTCATTTGAAGCAAATTTATTTGGACCTATAATAAATACTACATATTTATAAATATAACTAAATATTAGTGTATGCAAAAAACCACAAACAAAGAAAACTCAAAAAAAAAAGGAATTGCATTGGAATTAAAGTTTAGCTTTGTGGCAAGGCAGGTGCAACGTGTTGCAAGCTGGCAAGTGGGCACTGGGCTGGAGGGGGGCGTGGCAGACGCCCACATGCGGCCGCCACGCTTAATTGCAACGTAATACGTGCGTAAGTTTGTATATTTTTTAGCGTCAATTAAGTTTCAACTCTCAGATACTAAAGTTGTTTCAGTTGCTTCAGTTGTTGTTGTTGTTGTTGTTGTTGGCGGCTGTCGCTGTCGCAAGTTTTAAAGCAGATTCTCATTACGCGATTGTAAAAGTTTTAATGCTGTTCTTTTGTAAGTTGGCCTTGCCGACAAACACTCTCCGCCCGTTAGCCTGGCCCTGACAGCTCATTGTTTTTCTTTAGCTGCTGCCTGTTGCCAGTTGATGTTGTTGCTGTTGTTGTTGCCTGATTTATGTGATAATTTCAGCTGGAGCCTCCGACTCTCATATGCGTTCTGGGTACCGGATGCGTGCAGGATATGAGCCACTTTTACAGCCATACTTCGTTGTTGGTTGTTGTTGTTGTTGTTGTTGTTGCTGTTTATTTTGCGTGCGTCTCTTTCTCGTTGCCTTGCAACTTATTTTTATGTTTGCGCTACATGGCAGGAAGTAATCATCTTGATGGCTGTTCAAAATTTATAGCGTATTTTGTCTTTCTGTTGAGTTCCACCCACGATTTCTGCCTCTTCTTCTTCTTATTCTTTCATTTGTTGTTGTTGTTTTTGTCGTTTGGTGTTCCTGTAATGAACTACACGATTTGAACATTTAAGCAGACGGCGCCTAGCAAAAAGCTAAAAAGCAAAGCAAATTCAGAGCCGTCGGGCGGCGACAAAAGCAAATCGCATGTGGGCGTGACTTTCAGCTAAATCTGAGGCATGTGTGTGTGTGTGCCACAGACAGCTTAACACGGCCTTAATGCTGTTTAACTCAACTGTCGCTAACGCTTTTAACCTGAGGTTAAATTTTCAATTTGCTTTTACGCTCAGACAACCCCAGCCCCAGCCCAAGCCCAAGCCCAAAACCGAAACCGAGCTGAGCTGAGCTGAGCTGAGACCTCGGCCGTATCGTATATGAAACCATGAAACCAACCAGACGACAACAGCGCTTTTATCTACACACACAAACACACACTTACTCATGTGTGTGTGGGACTAGATTGCATACATATGTTTGTATTATCTATGCATGCCTCATTCCCTCTCCCTTTCTCTCCCTTTCTCTGCATGTGTCTCTGTTTTGCCAAGCGCCTAAAGCTTTTTGTGTGCCACAGCAAATTACTCGCAAGTTGCGGCCATACTCTAAATTCAGAGTTGCCCAACTTTCTAGGGTAGTTTGCAGCTATGCACAAAACAAATTCAATTGTCGAGCTCAAATATGTTTTGGAAGATGTGCGAAAAGTTTTAAAGTTTGAGTTATAATTATATATATAATTTGCATAAAGCTTTTGTTAAAGATAAAGATGAATTTAAACATGAACTAGCTTTAAATCTGAGTTAATCTAAATATAAATTAATTTAAATATTTGATTAAAGCTTAAAATTGTATAGGACTAAAATAGTAGATCAGAATTGTGCATATAAATAAAAATAAAAAGGTATATATATGTTATAAAAATGTAAACATATTTTGCCTGAACAAATATTAAATAAGATACATATTAATAAGGTCTAAAAGTTTCAGGCTAAAATATATTAAATTGTAGACTTATAAAAACAGTTTTTTTAAATAAGCAAAGTAATTTATATATATCTTAAGTTCGTTTGCCAAAATAAACACTAAAAAAGATTCTTTTACATTTTAACCTTTGTTCACATAATAAACTTTAAATAAATTTCAGCTGCAAAGATAATTAATTGAAATTTCTTTAACTTTAACTAAACAAATTAGATTATTTGCGATGAATTTAGAGATGTCCCCAAGGATATACTTTCTTCGGTGTGTCAGGTAAAGCACGTTTCGCTTGCTATTTGGGCCGTAAGAGCGAAGAGATGGAAAGAATTCATGCCTAAAAGCACGTATTCGTGCACTTGACTTTGGCCGGCAAAAAATTGAAAATTAAATTAATTCTATGGGATTTCTTTTATATTAGGTTTCGCCTAAGCGACGACAAAATACACACGCAACGTATTTTTGCAGCAAATAAAGTTTCACAATATGCCAAAATATATACATATATATATATAATGTACATTTAATTTGGCTGGCCAGCAAAAGTTGTTGTGAAAAGTGTGTGGAATATTTTAAGCATTTTATTTGCGCGAATTTGTGTATAAATATATATGGCAATTAATAAGCTGAGTTATAGTTATATTTAAATTTTATTAAATTGGCACAAACTCAAAACTAAATGCTTCAACAATATGAGGGAACAGCAAATAAAAAAAAAGTTGCCTGCAATTTTTGTTGCATACTTTTTGGCGCGCATAGAAATCCTTCCGCTTCCGCTTGAAGCTTGTGTTTAGAGTTAATATGTACATATATACATATGTATATTAAAGCCACATATCATCATATACGCTTTTTAAAGCTAAAGCTTAAGCCTATTAATTAATTTGATAGCCCTGCATAATTGAATCAATTAATTAAAAATATTGCCTTTGCCTATTTTAAATATGCGATGTATTTTTTTTATTTTGCTTTTTTCCAAAGTTAATTTTTGCCAATTTCATCTAATTAAAGCTGATAAGCATTGTTTAAGCTTTTAAGCTGTTAAGCTGCCTCACATTACATGTCTATATATATGTACATATATATATTTATTCTGTTTTTTTTTTCTTTTTTTGGACGTCAGCATAGCACAGACAGGTTCAAACTGCTGGCGGCTACTGTTATTCAGGAACGCTGTTCAACACTGTTGCCGAGTGTTGCGTTAAATGCTGTAAATGACACGAAGTCACGTGTTAGAATTTTGCGACTTTGCCGCTTGTTAACGTTTTGCCTGTTAGCTAATGCCTAAAACGTATTCGATGTACAGCTGCAAAATGACATTTAAGTCGTTGCCAAGACATTTTCGGCCCTTACCACAAGTCCTTTCACGTCTGTAGTGCAACAGTGGCCAATACAAAAGTCACTAAATCTCTCAAAAAGGAAAACCAATTACGGCCATTACCACATATGGCAATTACAAGGAAACTTCTACGACCTTC
This sequence comes from Drosophila lacertosa, assembly GCA_004143845.1. Lineage (NCBI taxonomy): Eukaryota > Metazoa > Arthropoda > Insecta > Diptera > Drosophilidae > Drosophila > Drosophila lacertosa. The sequence continues at coordinate 116,992 of SCDZ01000332.1, forward strand.
GACCCCCCTGCCACGCCCCGCGCCAAACGCGCCCGAACAGCAAAGTCTCATTAGTTGTCCGCAAAACGAATGACGAGCTCTGTGGCAGGGGAAGGGGCAGGGGCAAGTTGAAGGGGGGCAGCCGCAGGACGCGGCACTCAACAAGCCATGGCCCAAAAGCAATGGCTATATATGGATATGGCCATGGCCATGGCCATGGCTGGCTGCCAATGGTAATGACGCTTAGTATTATGGCCAAGATGATGGCCAACAACAGTTGCTGCTGATTTAATGGATGGCAGGTAGCGCTGCTGAGCTGAGCTCAACTTGCAGCTGCAGGCAGCTAATGGAGCGACTCCTCCTTCCCCCCCCCCCCCTCCCCCACACCCTCGTCCCCTTCCATCCTGTGCAACAATTTTGTTTTTTTTTTTGCATTGTATGCCATGCGATATTTTCATTTGCCGCAATGGAATCGTTTATAAAGCAAATATTTAATGAGTGGCATATTTTTTTATAGATCAAATTATTTCGCTTCAATTTGCAGCGAGCCCCAAGAAAAATATATGAAAAAATATATCTACTATATATGCATAAATTACAATAACAGCTGACACATTTTGAATACCCAGTAGAGTTCAAGAGTGTGGGGTATGCTGGCGAGCAGGAGAAAAAATGTTTACATGCTCAAGTTTTGTATAACTTTGTATAAAAGAATAAAAATAGTTAAAGGACTTTTTCTTTAGCAACTATTTTTGCAGGATATCTGTTCGTCGTTCATTCAGCGCACACACTCAAAAGCATGTTCTTTTGTTTATTTGTGAGTGCATGCACAATGTGGCTTTTTTTTTTTTTTTTTTTTTTTTTTTTTTTTTTTTTTTTTTTTTTTTTTTGTTTTTTTTTTTTTTTTTTTTTTTTATTTATTTTATTTAAGTTTGCTTGGAGCCGTAAATTTGCGCTAGTAAAAAATTTAGTTGAGCAAGGACATAGAACGGGCGTCATGTGTGCGTGTTTACAGGAGCAACATGGAAAATCAACATGCGACATATAAATTTCATGATATTTCATAGTTTATGCGCGAGCCAGAGATGATCTATGTTTTTCATATATATATATATATTAACAAAGAAAATATACATATATATGCTATATATATAAATATATATTTATATTTGCGGTACTTGTATTTCAGCACATGCAAAAAGCCATTAACAATAACACGACACAGAGATTTGGGAGAAGGGAAGGGGAAGGGGTAGCTTGAATGAATGTTCGGGCCCAGGACATTGTCTCATTAGCATATTGCGTGGCGGGCGCCTATTTGGGAATATCGATAAAGTTCGTTAAAAAGATTGAAATGTGCGATTTGAAGCGATTTAGCCCAATGTGGCAACAAGCCAAGTGGCTCAAAGGAGAAGGAGCAGGAGTCCAGAAGGATTTGGGGGATTGAGAACAAGGGTTGTGTTTGCCGCGCCTGCTGGCTGCTGGCTGGAGCAGGAGGTCCTTGCGCTGTTTTGACACTTGTCACCATTAAGCTAAGCAGCTAGGGCTGTGCGTATGTGTGTGTGTATGTATGTGTGTGTGTGTGTGTGTGTTTGGTTGCCTGGAGTTGGGGACCTGGCAATTTTTAGCTGGCTTTAAACTGCTGCCAAGCGGTTTCACATCGTTCGCTGTCGCCGGATTTTATGCTTTTTAAGTTAGTTGAAAATTTGCGCCAGACAAGTGACAGCAAACAACGACAACGGCACTTGTTATACCCTAACAAAGAGTATTTTAAAAATGCCATCGACTGTGTAACGCAGCGAAGAAAACTTTTGTGTATAAATGTAAATAGATATTTTAATAAGAAAACATCTATTAATTGAGATTTTTTATTTTAATTAGATTTTTTGCGGCTTTTCAGCTATTAGCCAAAAATTCTAAACATCAGTCTATAATACCATAAAGCCAAAATGTCAAAAATTAGTTTTTGTATGAAAAATATTTGATTTTCTTTAGTTTTTCTTAAAAAACTCTTCCAATAAGATTTTAAGTACAGTGTTAAAATGCTTAAGGATATAGCTCCCATTCAAACAAGCATCAATATATAAGCAAAGTCGAAACAAAATGGGTCTTCTATAATTAATATATTAATTTTTTTATTTAGCTCAAGTAACTAAAATGTAAATAGCTAAGGATTAATTTCTAAATAATTATTATTGTGGTTTCAAAGATAATTTTATTAAAAATGAAGTCTTAGGCTTTTCTTTTAAAGTCATAAGTCTAATAAACATTGGTCAACGATATCATATAAAAGTAGTTGGAACTGTTGTTCAAAACTTAGTTTTATAAAGCAAAACATTTTTAATTTTTAAAATATTCAAGCTAAAATATTAAGTCTGCCTACTTATCCAAAATAAAAGCCTAAACCTATCAACATATTTGCAATATTTCACAAAGCTACCTTAGAAAATGTTGATTAAAAACTTAGTTTTAGTATGAAAAGCTTTTCTAAACTAACTTTAAGCTTTTTTATTCTTTTCTCATATTAACAGAATTTGATTAACATCAGCATACTATATCACATTGCTCCTCCGAAGGATCTTCTTGTCTCATTTAATATATCGCTGCAAGGGTATTTATATCGACAGCTCGAAGATAACTTTCACATGCTTGTGCTGTATGTGTGTGTGTGTGTGTGTGTGTGTTTGTTGGGGCACATGTCCTGCCTTGTCATCCCCCCCTCCCCCCTCTTCCCACCCGCTTTCATTCTCGCGCAGTTCGCGTTCGTTTCTTTTAGTCATTTGGTTAGCAGCACGCGGATTACGTTTTTATCCTTGTGTCCTGGAAACACTTTCACAGCCAATTTTATTATACGCGCGCCCGTTTCGTTGCCTTTTGTGCTCCTCCTCTTCTTCTTCTTCTTTCTTTTGTTGTTGTTGTAGTTTGCTGTCGTTGTTGTTGCTGCTGTGCATTTTTATGCCGCATATAAATAAATCTGTTAGTTGTGCATGTTTACGACTTTTTAAGCCAGGTCTGCCCTGGGAGCGAGGGGCGTTCGTTGGTAGCGAGGGGCGTGGCAGGGGAAGCTGCTGTCAACTTGTGCATAAGCGTCAATTTTATGCACACTTCGCTGTGTAAATAGCGTAAAATGTTGTTGCAAAGCGTTGCAAGCAAAAAAAAAAAGAAAAAAAAAACGATGCCTTCGATTTATGCTAATCTTGAGCTGAAGGAATACCCTGTAAACGATATCGAGAGCGCAGGCAGCCCATGTCAATTGGTCAGCAATTCAAAGTTAAGCACCGGTCAACTATAAGAAGATAACCTTAGGCCAAGGGAGAGGGGGCAGGGAATGGAAAGGGGGGTGGAGGATGGGGGGGTGGAATGTGTATTTTATGCTCTGCACTTGAGTGCGTAATTTTATGAGGCGCTTTTCGCTTTTATTAGCAGCGCCCGACAATAAACTGTTTATGTTTATTATTTGCTGATGACCTACGTGCAAAAGGGCGCTGCCCCCAAACAACAAAAAAGAGCCAGAAACCGAAACTGAAATACAACCGTAACTCAACAGCCTAAATAGTGGCCGAGCAGAGCAAAATGAATCACTTACGGCAATTTTGGCAGTTCAACAACAACACGAATAACAACAACAAGAAAAACTCAGCAGTAAAACCGGAAAAGCGCCCGTGGGTCGACTGCGTAAATTACAAATTAGCAATCACACTAAAACTGTGGGGCATGCAACGGAATGGGGTGGGGGGGGGGGGGGGGGGGGGGCAGCTGCTATATAAATTGGGCAAAAAGCGCAAAACTTTTCATATTCAAAGCGTCAACTCATTAAACGACTGTCAGAAACTGCGGGGCAGCAGCTCCAATCAAATGAAGCACGAAAAACAAATCAAAATGGCAGCGCAGATACAAACACACACACAAACAAACACACACACACACACACATACACACAGAGTGAGAGGTGTAATCGGTGTCGGAAACGGATGCGTGTGCGTTCAGCAATTCGAAAGCGGAAATCAAAAATTGACCTTAAGCCCCGAAAGGGAGAGGAGTAAAGAGAGAGGAGAGAAGAAAAGAGGGGGGTGGGGGGAAAGGGAGCTGCTATTAAATCGACACCTAGTGCGATAGCGTACAAGCGAAATGAAGTCTAAAAGTAGCAAAATAATAAAAATTTATTGAGAAATAAAAAACAATTTAATTTATTAGTATTTAGTGTGGAGAAAGGAAATAATCGATGTTATAAATTTTTGATGTCGACACAGGCCAAGTGGCTGCTGTGTATACATTGAGTGTAAGTGTGTGTGTGAGTGTGAGTGTGTGTGTGTGTGTGTGTACAGTTAAAAGGCACATCGAAAACAAATGAATTGGAATACGTTGGCAGCCCGAAAATAAAGCGGATATTCTGCCGGAAATGTGTGAATGTGAATGAGAGAGTGTGCGTGTGTGCGTATGTGTGTGTGTGTATGGCAAATACGTGTCTATTTGTGTGAGTTAGTGTTTTAGAAATTCGACTCGGAACTCGGAACGTGAAGTTCAAACGCTTATCAAGTGTGTAGATCTTACTTATGAGTTTAACGGCCAGGCCGCCGGAAAGGCAGCCAGCAAAAGTCGAAACGTCTTGAGGAAAAGCCAAATTTGTTGTAGCCCCGGATAATTTAATTTATTGTTTTCTCCTGTTAAATGATGCTCAAGAGTATAATTCAGAGCCCGGCAACGAGTACACACAGCGACTAATGTGCGCACAAATTGCCCTCAAGTCTGAGTCTGAGGCTCTTTTATCGATCCAAATGCGCCTGATGACCTTTGATGCGTGCAAGGATATATGTTTGCAGGGGCCTCGATGACAGCGAGTGGTTGCATAAAGTACTCAACAAACACACACAAACACACTTACACACACACACACACACATTCATCGGGCTGACTGCGCACAAAATATGCAAATGTTGTTTTGGAAACTCTTCGTGTGCGCGCAACTGGGCGCAAAACAATGCACATTTTAATTTTTAGCCTAGTTTGTTGCCTCAAAAACACGGCCAAAACACAAACAGGCAACAGCAGCGGCAGCAGCGTCAACGGCAGGATATGTGCCAATAAAAAGTTTGGCAAACAAAGTTGGCGTCACAAAACTGTAACACACTGCGGCACAGCTAAAGCCTGCCCCCCTCTCCTCACCCCTCCCCCCCCCCCTCGGCCTACCAAAAAATTAGTGAAGCTGCCACACGGCAGCTAAAGCAAAGCCCGATTGCAACTTGTCGACTTAATTAAACTGCATTTGCGTACGAAACTAACTTTAAAGTGAGACGAAAAGAAGAAACAAAAAACAACCGCTGAATTGGCCAAAAATGTGTTCAGCTGTCACGGGCAGGAACAGGACGCAAGGAGGGGGGCGTGGCCGGTGTGGCTGCCACATAAACGTTATATAAATAATGCAATTTATGTGCAGCGCATAAAGAAATGCGCTGTGCCAGACACTAAGGCACTTGTATTATGCATGTCGTCCCTTTTTTTTTTTTTTTTTTTTTTTTTTTTTTTTTTTTTTTTTTTTTTTTTTTTTTTTTTTTTTTTTTCTGGCTGCACTTTACTCTCGTAAGGAAAGCAAAAGCGACCCAAAAATCTGTGCCCCAAAAATAAGTTAAAGACCAAAAATTGTCGTTGCCAAGAGCAACCCGGTGGGCAAATCAGCTGGTGGTGCTGCTGCTAGCGGTGGTGGGTTGAGTGGCGACACGTGCGCCGCTTATCCCCATTGATATTTGCTACAATTCAATCAACAACAACAACAACAACAACAACAGTTGCTAAGCCCAAAGACGACGTCTGGTCGAAAAGCTAAAACGGGCCAGAGCTAAGAACCCGCTTAAAGCTTAAAGCCAGAAATATGTTAGGCCATCATTATTATAATTTTTTTGTTGTCATTGTGTGGTTGGGTCATCATAATTTGCATGGTATATATAAGTATAAGTGTTATGAAATCTGTTACGATATTGAATGCGAATAATAACTAAGACTACAAACAAATTTAAGCAGCATAGATAAATTAAATAAATATCATATATTTTATGGCTTTATCGTTTTATCACTATAGCGAATTTAAATACAAATATTTAATCCTAATTTGAATATTTTCTAGCTCATTATATATTCTTCCAATTACAATTTATTATATTTATATCTTTGCAAATGTTTAATATGTTAGTTATGTGAAGTAAGTTGACTTTGCTTATTTTTATTAGATCTAATATATAATGACACTTCAAGTTAATAATTTATGAACTTATGATCAAAAAAAAATATATTGACATATTATAGAAAAACTTAAGCTAAGACCAGCTTAACAAAATAAAATAATAATTATATATTTAATAATTTATATTATATTTATATTTTATATTATTATATATTATTATTATATTATTATATATTTTTATATATTATTAAAAATAAAACTTCAATTTTATATATTGACAAATAAGCGAATCCCTAATAAAATATATTAAAAAGAATGCCTGCTACAAGGCTGTATTTTTATAATTGTCGGGAAGAAATATCTTTTTTATACGATTGTTTCATTTTGTTAAATCAGAATAAAATAATTGCGCTGTTTTATTTAATGCAAGCTTTTATAATTGCCATATAGACTTGTTAATTGAATCACACATATAAGTTCAGCATACAATAAATATATATGTTTATATTTCTCACAATAAATATATATGTTTATATATTTTTAAAATAAACTTTATTGGGTATAATAAAATTGCATTTTTGGCTATCTTGAGGAATGGAACCTTAACTATTTTATGGGTTATAATTGGAAAATTGAGCTTTGAAAATCGACTATTAAATCATCTATCTTGAGGAATGAATCCTTGAGTATTCTTTTATGGGTTATAGTTAGAAAATTGAGCTTTGAATATCGATTATTAATATAGGATATACTGCATTAACAATGCTCCTACCTAATAAATCTTTTTACTGTCATTCTTAAGATACACTTAACTTAAACAACTTCTTTAATTTATTTTCCAACTGTTTAATTCCTTCACCTTTTAACCTACTTATTTGTAATTAAAGTTAAATCAATCAAAACTGATACTTTGCTTTGACTTGCCTTTACAGCTTACAAACTGTTTACTTTGTGGTTACTTGACAGGGTTTCACAACAATTGCAAAACTTTTTGTTAATTCACTCGCTGGCAGTTTAATGAATATGCCTGCAAGGGTATTTTAACGTCAACATGTTCTTTATTTTTTTTTCTCCTTTAGTGCTGGCGTTTCTCATAATTTCTTTATATATTTTTTTCGCGTTTATTTTGCGTTTTTTGCGTTTTTTGCGCCTTTGATGATGTTAAAGAACACAGAGAGTCGTTTGGCTGGCTGGGCTTGGCCAGTCGTTGGATTTTATGCCGACATGCCCACGCATTTTAATTAAGAAATTAAATTAAATACAAACTGATGCGTAACAGATTCCTCGTTACTAATTAAAATTCAATTTCTTGCCATTAATATGAGCAGCGACAACAGCAACAACAACAACAGCAACAGCGTCAATTACAAGTGAAAACCCTTCGCACCGGAAACCAACAGCAGCAAATGGGGCATGGCCACGCCCTGCTCAACCGCCCCCGCCCTCGTCCTGTACACCACACAGAGAGCTGGCAAATTAAGCACGCAAAATTAATACGCAATAAAAAAGCAATAATAAAAGCCAAAGTCGGACCAAGCCCCGCCCACAATTTCCCCCCCTCGAGATAACTGAAAACAATTTGTAGTCTTGGCTCTGGCTCTTAACTTTTATGTGCATGTTTCTGTTTTTCCCCCATTTTCATTTTCATTTTCAATTCAGCGGCAACAGCTGCAGCAACAAAAAAAACAAATTTTTAGAAAGAATAAAATAATTTTCTTAAATTGATAATGTGCCGAGGAGAGGAAAAAAAACGTTTGCCTGCAACTAGTTGCTAATTAAAATTTTGTTATATTTTGCGGCAGACGCATTTTGATTGATTCACTTCACAATTAAGGGAAACAAAACGTTGGCCGAGCTGTGGTTAAAAGGGGCGTGGCACGGACACAAAGCCAAATCCGCCGGCAGCAGCGTGAAAGCCAAACAAAAGCTACAAAATACTTGACGCAACTATGCCGCAGCATCAACAGCATCAACAGCAGCAGCTTGCTGCAAGCCACGCCCTCCGCCCCCGCCCTAGTTCTATGGGGCAACATTGTTCGCCATTTAACAGACTAAACGCCATAACAAAGCAAAGCAACAGAGAGAAGCGAATGGTGATGGGAAAGGGGAAACGGGGAGGGGGGAAGAGTTTGCCATAGACGTGCAAAAGGGGTAGCAAATTACTTAAGAAAACTGTTGTTGGCTTATTGGATTAGGTACAGCGAACAAAGTGCCAAAAGAGGAAGAAGAAGAGGAAGAGCGAAGTGAAAACGAATGCGACCGAAAAGCGTTTCAGATCTTTCAACGCACAATTACCGGCGGCTCTTTTATAATTTCTTTAGCATCCGGCCTGCGGGTCGCCCCCAACCCCCCCCCCCCCTCCTCAAAAAAAAAAACCGCTCCAACCGTTAACAATGTCTTTAAAGCCAAAAGAACGTTTCAACTTTCTGCTAAATATTTGCTCAGTGCCCATCGCCATTTCCCTGCCCATTTTGGCGGTTTCTAGAATACCCTTCCAAAAGGTTGTTTTCATTATGTTGCCAGGCGTGTAAAGCAATGTAAGGGCTCTAATATAAATAAACAACATCTTTCTATCTGAATAGATAATTTCTATATACACCAAATTTTTATTTTAGCACCTTATTTATGTTTAAAAAAAACTTATATTTGTTTAGAGGTTTTCAAGATATCTTTAACAAACTGAACTATTCAGAGTCTGATTATGTTTAAAACAATTCAACTAAAACTTTTCACTCCCATAGAAAACATTCTTAAAACTAACTATTTTAGTAGGAAAAACATTTTTATTTTTTAGAAAAATTTTACAAAAATTGACTATTGTGTATATATATAGTGTTATAATTATACTTTTTAAATATCAGCTAAAACTTTTCAAAATCGCAAACCTTTAGCATATAGCTGCCCTACAAAAGATCGGTCAACAAGTTGGTTTTTCTTTAAAAAAAACACTTTATAGGTTTCAAATATATCATTACCAAATTCCAAAATAATAAGATTTACTCTTTTTTCTTACGAATTTAAAATTTCCTCAACATATATATAAATATATTTAATATAGCTGCCATGGGATAAATATGTTTTAAATTTGGTTTATATATAAACAAACTTTTTTATTTATAATTCTTAACAAACTTAAAAACGTTAAGGTTTACTCCCTTTTAAATAAAAAATATCCAACATTTTTTTTAATATTCGTTTACTATCTCTTAAAGGAATAAAATGTTATAAATTCACTTTTTGCATTCATTTTTTTTTTATTTTTAAGATATTGTCACTGTAGTTATAAAATATTAAAATTGTTCAATTTTTTAGTTTCAATTTAAACATAATTAAGGCCCTTTATAAGCTACCTTGGCAACTATAGTCAAAACTTTGGATTTTGCTTAAGAAATAAAACCAAATTTAAAAATTTAGATCTTTTTTAGGCTTTTAAAACGTTCTATAAATATTATCATTCTTCCACTCAACAATTCAAAGCCTTAATATGCTTTTTTTACATAAAGAAAATCCAATCAACATTCCATCATGTCATATAATATAGTTGCAAGTAAAGTTTTTGTATAACTTACTTCAATACAGATAAATATAAACATAGATAAATCATAGTTTCCACACACAATTCAAATACATATCTACATAAATCTGTAAGAGTATTTTCCCTTCAACATTCTAAAAAGACAACTTTACCTTCCCTTTTCGGGTTTTCTTGTTATTGTTGTCAAGTTGCGGAGAGTATTTGTTTTTTAGCTGCTTTGGGTCCACTGGCCAAAAGAAATAAGAAAAACGGTCACATTTGCCCCAGAGGCCTGTTTCGGCGTATTGTTACACAATTTTGTTGAAATTTATTTACAGAGTTTATGCCACACAGAATCAACATTGAAGTTGGCAACGACGCCAAGCGGTGGCAACAATGCCAACAACAATATCGAGTGCCGAAGCCAAGACCAATATCATCGTCATCGGGCCAAAAACACTGCGCCAAGTTATGCTACTAAATTTCTATCCCCAGTGCATGGAAAGTTGCCGCGTGCCACATGCCTCATGCCGCATGCCGCATGCTGTGCATGCTAAACAGCAGCAGCTGCTGGCTCGAGGTCGCCACCGGGTCACTCCTGCAAAAGGGGGCGTGGCATAAAGCACAAACAAGATAATAAGTTCATAAGTATTATTTGCTACATAATCTAGCTGGAATTTGCCTCCGTCTCCTGGTTTGATTTTAAATTCAGCTGCAAACTTGAAATCGTGTCAAAGTTTTTGGCCAAGCATATTGGCACAGCGGATATGCCAAGTTAATTGCTTAGATTTGTGGCCAAATAAGAATTGAGCCGAGTCGCCCGAGTCCAAATTGGCTTAAAGCAAATAGCCCCGGCTCGAACGAACGCTGATTACATCTTCATAATTCATGGGCCAAACACCCATTATGAGGTCAGAGCTCAGAGCTCAGACCCTGGCTGGGGTCTTTATTATGAAGTCTCGACCAATTTGCTGTCAGCCAAGAGCTCCTTTTGGCCGCTTTGGCTAATTAATCACGGCGAGTTAAGTAAACAGCAGCTGCCTGTTTAGTGCAACTGCTGCTAATAGCATTTTAGACTTTCACTCGGCCAACTTTGCGCTCCTGCCACCGAGTCTGCCCCCGCGCGTTGCAAGCTCACAAACTTTGACTAAGTGCAATTTATGAGTGCAATGCGCAACGCGGCGGCAACTCGACGAAATTTGTTTACAACTTGGGCGTTAATTGACACAACCAGAAGCAGCAGCAGCAGCAACTGTAGCAGCAACTGGAAGCAGCAACTGGAGGCAGCAGCAACATCTGCATCAACAATGCCCAGTAGAGCACAACGGGGTCAAAACCAAAACCAAGTTGGTTGCACAATTGGCTACACAAAATGTTGGCAACATTTTTTGAGCCCGCCACAACAAAGTTTTCAAATGTAATTCAACACCTATCGCCCTCAAGGTTGCCACTTTTCAGCTACTTTTTAAATACTTTTCATAAGCTACAAAGCTGCGTTGAACTCCTCTTTGCAACAGCTGACCTTCGGCTTTCGAAACTAGCGATGAGTGCGTGACACGACCCAATAATCGAGATCTTTAGCAGTCCATTAATTATTATCTAAATAAAATGATCTGTTTGAAAATTAATATTAATTTTTAATTGATACCGCACTGAAATAAGTTAATGTGCATACAATACAAGTTCAGTATAAATATTAAAGCTAATGTTTTTTTTATATTTTTTTATGAAAGAGATATTTCAGTAATGACCTTGAAAATAAAAAATAAAAATCTAATTCTTTTGGTATTCCTAAAATCAATCCTGCAATATCAATTGCATATTAATTTTTTTTTACATTTATAGATTCAAAAATAATATAGCCTTTATCCAACTGATAAATTCCATTAATTTAAGATTGTAAATATAATTTGGAATTTTCTTTTTAAAAGCATTATTGTTAATGTTCATCTAGTTGCCCTAAACAAAAATCTCTTTTTCCCCTTTAATGGTATTCTGTCTATATATAAAATATATAATAAAATATGTTTAATTCAGTTTAAGGAGACATCTTGATATATATCCTATACTACTTCTTGTATACAGTTGATCAGCTTATACAGCCAAGTTGTATTAAGTATATTTTTCAGATAGCCAAAATCAACTTTGGTAATTGGCAGCAGATTTTATACATTGATTTGAGTATAAAATATATATTTTATAATAAGCACAAAACCAACTTTATATATTTCTGATATTCCCCAATCTATATATGCCAAAGTTTGTCTATACAGAAGCAATAATTTATAGAGCAAAAACAATTTGAAGCGTATATTCTCAAAAACAATTTGAAGGCTTTATTCTCATAAATAATATTAATAAAAAGAATATCAACTTTGAGTTTTCCACCAATCAATAAGCTTAGATATTTATTATTCAGGCATATGAGATATTTTGGAGATAAAGATTTAATATAAAAATAGATAGTTAAAGAAAATTAAATTCAAAGCACGCCTCACAACCTGCCACCATTCCCTGCCTTCAATCCTGCCCCACTTCACGTTCATCTCTTATCGCTCACATGTGTCCATGTCGACTTTCAACCCCGCTGTCAAAACCTTCCCCCTCCCTTCTGACCACACAACAGTTAATGAGACGTTGCACAAGTCTGTTTGCAGTTTTCACTTGCAATTAGTTGGCACGGCAACAAAATCAACTGCAGCTGCTCAATCCACACACCAGAAAAAAAAAGGGGAAAAAATAGCGATAATAAAAAATGGGAAGAGGAAAAAGGCGAAAGGCGAAAGGCGAAAGAAAAAGTAAATCCGCAAAGCGTAGTAAATCAATGTCGCCGTAATCCTCACATAAGGCACTTTATCAATCAATGCAGAAAGGATTTTGTATGAGTTTTCTTTTATGTCAACGCCTCATTGGCCGCACGGGGGGCGGGGCGGGGCGGGCTGCGATGACAAAGCAGACACACACACAAATACGCAGGCGGCGTAAAGTAATAAGCGGTAAAACAAAGTAAGACTAAATAATACAGTAAATCACAAGCTAATGCTACACTCACACACACACACACTCGCACTCACACTCGTACTTAGTTGGCAGGCATTGAAGCAATCAAATTAAATCCCAATCGCACACTTAGACAGACATAGACGGGAACTTGGGTAACGGCAAAACGGCGATAAAGCGTTATGGTTCATTAGGCCCATCGAGTGCGAGCCCGATCCAAAGCTGGCAACAACAACAACAACAACGACAACAACAACAGCGACACAACAACAGTTACGTTGACAATGACAATAGCGTTGAGCCGAGTTTACAATCGATGCGTGTATATATACGTATGTGTATGTATGTATATATATCATTGGCTGACATTGTCCTGGCCGCACCTACGCAGGGTAGATTTCGGCTTAGGGGTTGCTACGGCGACAGGAACGACGACGGTACTTAATGTCAATATCATTAAGTGTGCGCCCATATGGCCGGATGACCCAGCAACAGCAGCAGCAGCAACAGCAGCAACAGCAACATTTGAGCTGGAACCACTTCAACCACCGCCTCTTGAACCGGCTGCAATTGTCACCCAATTGCATTTGGTGGCACTTGGCAAATATTTGCAGCAACAAATTGCTAAGCTAAACACGGCTCAAAGACGGGGTTGCGTTTTATTCGGGGGTAAAAGTTGACGACAGGCGGCGCATAAATAAATAACTGCCGAACATATTTCGGCCTGATCCTTAAAGCAAACTAGAGATCTGCCATTGTCAAAACACAAAACGAATCTGTCGAATAAATAATTTATTATTTATACGCTCTTTATACAAATAAAAGAAGGTATATTCGTTAAGTGAAATATTTACTCTAGTCTGTAAATTTCTTTAGAAGAATAATAAATAAATTCAACAGCTACAATTAAAGTTGAGTCTAAAGCCATATCTGTGTATAAAACTAAATACAAATAAATTAAATTAAAAATTAAATTCCCTAAGTTTATTTTTCAGGTTAAATTAGATTTTTTTAAATTAATAATGAGTTAGGAACACAATATCCAAAAGGAATATCACTCAAAACCACCTCAATACATCTTTATCTATATGCAACTTTGTTTTTTTATTTTTTAATTATTTTATTTTTTTTTATAGTATTAAATATTTTCAATAAATATTTTTAATATTGTCCTATATACTATAACATATACCCAACAACTTATTTTTAATTAAATACTTTTAATTTTGGTCTGTGGTTATAATTCATATCTTATTTGTGGTAAGACTATTAAATCTAATTCAAAACATTATTTTAAAGATCTTTTAAACTGATTAAAAACTTATATTTTGTATATACATCTAGGAACACAAAAATTGCACAAATATTTTTTCTATATTAAATAGTTATTTTTTATGTTTAAATTAATATTTAGGATGAACTCCTCTTGCAAATAAAAAACTAATATTTGTATTGTTTATTATAAATATAATAAGCATTTACTGATATTTATAACAAGTATTTCCTCAATTAATGTTAAAAGTCATGTCAACATATTCTTATTAGTATTTATTTACGTTCGTATTCAATTGCTGCCACAGGAGCAAACAAGAGTCCTGCCGCCTGTCACGAGCTTGTTGCCACCGGTTGGGGCACGTCTCATTAAACTTGCAGCGCGGCACGCGCTTTAGTTCATTTGAGTTTGGGAAATGGACACCTGCGCCTTGTCTTAATGCAATGGAAATTTGTGCCGAAAGTTTTATGAACGAGTTAAAGACAAGTTAAGAAAGCGCCTGGCCAGCAGGCAGCCAGGCAGGCAGGCGCCCGGAAAAAAGAAACTAATAATGAGCTTTCAATGTTAATAAGCCGAGGATAAAACTTTAGCGGCGCTGACAACGCACCAAAGGCGACAGCTGCAGAAGCTGGCGAAGGATCCTTGGGGCTGGGATTGGGGCAGGGTTTGGGGATTGGGGATTGGGGTTGGGGCGCTAACAAAATCCCTTTTTATAAGTAATTTCATTTTCGACGCTTTTGCCCACTCAAGAAGTAATTTAAAAACTTTGTTAGGCATTTTTTAAAGTCATTTATGGTGACAAAAACACAAAAAATATAAAATAAGCCAGAACAAAAAACGCGCGAAACGCAAAAATGAATCAGCAAAGTCCAAAAAAAAAAAACAAAAAAAAAAATGATATAATGATAAAGAAAATTTAGACGCCCGCGTTGATGAGCTCCTGATGAGGCGTCCGCTTGACATGCGCCAGGGGGGCGGGGCAGGTTGGGGGGGTCGGGGCTGGTTTGGGGGCTTCAGCAACAGCGCCGAAAAACTTTGCACTTGCCTCTTGTTTTTTTTTTTTTGGCAAGTTTCGAGGCCAAATTAAGCAAAAATAAGGGAAAGAGAGGTAAACTGTTGAGCATATACCCTGTTATTTGGAAAAAGAAGCCCTTAAATTACTAATTTTGTCGGTTTAATACAAAATTTATATCTGCTCTCTTGCAATATACCTAAAATATACCCTGTAATTAGTATTAAATTGCCCTAAAACATTTGTTTACACTTTTATTTAGTTAACACACTTTCATAACTCACAAATTGAATTCTCTGCTCAAGTTGACAATATAATTTTAACTTAGACTAGAAGATACCCTGTGTTAAAAGTATGGGTAAAAGCTTTTGTAAATCATTTAGCGAGCTTAAAAGCTGTAAATCACATACAAGTAATGTGCTCCCTCTCTGATTATATATAAAAATACCCTGTAATTACTGTTAAGATTATATCAAATATATATTAATTAACAGGAAAATTTTCCCAAAGCTAAAAGAATTTATTATTTACATATAAGAGTTATTTTTTAAATATTATCTTAAGCCAGACTAGATGATACCCTGTAAAAAATCTACAAACTTACAATTCAAAAGTAATGCTTACTTCACTAAGTGTTTAAAGACCTTAAATAATTAGTGTAAAGTATAATTAATACACCCACTCAACTTTTTTAATGCCTACAGGATATAACAATTTGTTGCATTTCAAATTCAACTCAAAATTATTGTTTTAAGCATCAAGTTTTATAAACTTAGTAAGTGTTTTCCTCAAAGCCAGTCTAAAGTAACAGGTTTAAAGGAATCTCGTATAAAAAAGTACTCCTTGTTAATAAACCTGATTATAAATACTTCTTAGCTCACTTTCCTTCAGCCCCAACCAAATGGCATCAAGTTTTGTTTACAAATCTAGCCATAAATATGAAAAGAATACTTGAATGATTTGCATGCTTTTTCATAGAGTTTTTCGCAGAATTCTAATGATGAAAAAAATATATCTGCTGAATATGAAATGAAGCAGCTGGACAACGAGTCAACTCCTAGCCAAGTGCCAAGTGCCCCTCCTTGTTTGTACTCTGTCCCGGTGCGTGTCCTTGGTGCTTGGTGCTTGGTCCATTGCCACTTTTGCGCCGAGGATAATAATAATAAAGTTGCCGCGCCTCGGACGGCAGCTGCGAGCACTTCCCTCTGACCACGCCCACATTGTTGACGCCCACTGTTTTGGGACAGCTGGCGTTGAACTTAAATTAGCCTGTACACACAATCCGCTTTTGAGGCAAACTTCTTATCAGCGTATTTATCTTTCATATGACAATACGCGCAACTTGTGGCAGGCAGCGTGTGGCAAGTGTTTTGTGGGCACGCAATACTTTGCATTGACAATTTATTGCAACCACTAAGTGGTGGAGTGGCTGAGTGGCTGAGTGGCTGAGTCGAGTGTCGCCTCATTTTATCATAAAGAGATTAAACGCCGATAAGGCCCAGGCTGAGAATCCGAGACTCTGCTTTGATTTACGATTTGCTGTTGCATGCCCCCGAAAACAATGGCAAGCAATTGCCGCATGCGGTGAAATTAATTTGAAGCATTTGCCAGGCAGATGCCTGCCACAGGCACAGCTCCGATCAAAGAGCTGCCTCTACTTCTGAACTCAACTGCAAACTTGAGGGTTGCCCGCAAAATGGCCACTTCCCACGGGGGAAACAGAGACTCGGGCGTTGCAGCTAGCCAAAATGAAGGTAATCTATTTGCCTGCCCAGTGGGCCAGTACCAGCCAGCCAGCCAAGCAAACCAGCTCTCAATGTCAGTTAAATCCCGACGCAAGCTATCCTCTTACTCTCAACTCACCTTATCTCATCTCTCTCCGCCCGCAGTTAACCTCATCGCCCCGCCTCGACAAGTGTCTAAAGATAAAGCTGCAAAAATATTTTAACATCCTTTGGCAACATGCCCTTCCCACCTACCTCCCTTCCCCCCCTCCGCAGGAACCACAGATGCAGTGCATCTCCCGCTGGGGTAAGTGGGTCCGGCAGCCGCAGACTCGACCTGCACTAAACAAAGTCTTTTGTGTGAGAAATTTTCATATTTTATGTACGAGTTGAGAGCTGCCTGAAAAACAGGAACAGAAGCGAAAGCACAACAAACACAACTAGAAGAGGGCACTCAAAGGGCATGCACGATGGCAGTTACCCTAGAGTAAATATTGCTTTAAGTGTGTTTGCAAAGAAAGCAGTTTAAATCTTTTAAATAAGTTCTTAATTTTAATTTGATTGGTGAGTTTACAAATTGTTTCAAATAACAATCATAGTTACTTTAAAATCCCAACATCGATAATTATCGGAATTTAAAAATATTTATTTAATAACAAAATATTTCCTTGCGCTTGGGGAAAGAGAAACTTTAATGTTAAATCTGTTCTTAAAGCTATTTTCTTTATGAAGAAAAAAACAGCTCAGTCAAGCTTTAATTACTTATCGATTAATAAAT
Source organism: Drosophila lacertosa (assembly GCA_004143845.1). Lineage (NCBI taxonomy): Eukaryota > Metazoa > Arthropoda > Insecta > Diptera > Drosophilidae > Drosophila > Drosophila lacertosa. The sequence goes on from SCDZ01000332.1 coordinate 134,447, forward strand.
ATAAATATATAATCGATAGTTTAAAGAAGAAAATTATTTAGCATATATGAAAATATTTTAAAATATATATAATATTTTATTAAAATATTATATATGTTATATGCTGCTCCCTTTAAAAATCTTATCAAGCTAAAAAGTAAAAACTTATTGATTATTGGAATTATGTTAAAAGTTATCAAGTAACAAAATATTTTACATATGTAAAACAAGATCAAAATTTTATATCCCTTCTTTTATTAATCATATCCACATATAAAAATAATTTATTGACTATGAAAAAACGAGCAAATTTATCGGATAAACGATAAATGTGAAACCAAAAACCATCAAACAAATTTTACAGTCTCAGCTCAGGTTTATGAGTTATCTTCTTGCCGTATATACAACATTCATTTTTCAATGAATCTAGGGTATCAAAAATGAGCCACAAAACTGTTGCAGTTGGTTTTTTTCCTTCTTTTTTTTTTTTTTGCTTCTGTGCATGTCAATTTAGTTGGACGCACTTGGTTTGCACTGAAGGGAGAGCTGACAAATCCAATGCTAATACGCTGCAAATTAAAATTACGATGCCGTTGGCCAGCATTAAGAGTCGTTTCAGTTACTTAGTTAGGGCCGCATTGAAGCCAAAGCCAAAGCCGACCGACGCAGCAAACGCAACCAAAGGCTGCTAATGAAATGGCATTTTTGAAGCGGGCCCCAACTAAATGAAAGTGCCTCGACGCACAAAAATTCTAATGAAGTGCTGAACAGTCGGACAGTCGGACTGTCTGTCTGTTTTGTCCCATTTGTCCAGACAGCCAAATGGGTCTGAGAGTCACTTTATTTTATTAGCAACTTGTTTGTGCAGCCTTTTGTACACAGCAACTAAATATGGTTCTTTGCAGCTGCTGATGACTTCAAATTCAATTAGCCCAGTTAACAAAGCAGCTCTCTCTAGGCCCCGGCACGTTAATCGTGCCAACACAATTCGCCCATTTGCGGCAATAAATTATGCAATCAACAGCTCATTGAACTAAGCCAAACTAGATATGTGGCCAACAAATCAAAAAAAAAAATGGTCTGACCAAGCATTTAAATTTAATTATTCTTTTTTTTTGGCAAATCTCTCGTCAAAATACTTATGCCAGGTTAAATAAATAATCATCGATAAGTCAGCTCAGCTCGGTTGTTATCGATAAATTTCCAGTTTTAATGGCCATTAAATGATCGAAACAAAGGAAAGCTCTTCGAATTGAAGTGTCCATCAATCGAATAAACCGAACTTGATGGACGCAGCTCGTCATTAGGGACAAAAGGATTTGCAACTGACATGAAGCAGGAGCAGCTAGAGAAGAGCAGAGAAGAGAAGAGAGGAAACGAGGACGGTGATGAGCATTTAGAGTGGGCACATCAAAGCTGTGGTCAGCTGTGTCCAAGGACCGAAAGGACTACTTAGCAAGGGTCTCTGGCGTTGCCAGGCAGCCGCAAAGCTGCTTTCAGCAAGTTGCAAATAACGCATGATTTCTTTTTTTTTTCACTTCTCCATCTATTTTCTCTGCTATCTTGGCCCACTGCAAGGCCAATAAGCAGATAGAAAGATATAGAGAGAGAGAAAGAGAAAGCTGGTGTAAAAGAGAGACGGCGACATGAGACATTGTCTGGTGCCAAGTGCGGCAATAAACTTGAATTGCTGACAGAGTGAAGAGCCGACTAATGTCAAGTCTTTACATTCATGGCAATAAAAATTTAACTCCTTACAGCGTGTCAAATTGCAGACAACTCTCAATCCAACCCCGCCCCGTTATATGCATATATATATTTTTTTATTTTTTTTTTTGTTGGTTTTTGGCTAGATTTGTGCGGCTTCGTTTTATGTTCATCTTTTAATTGTCAATAAAATAATCATTTGCAAACATTTTGCCACATGCAACCGCAGCACGTGCCGAAAATACTTACAAGTGCCAAAGTATGTAAAGCGGCCAAAATTTTTATCAATAAGTGATTGAGCTAAGAGTGAGAGAGGCGGGAGGCGTGTCAGCTAACCACAGGCAAGTCGTAAGAGTTGAGCTGGCAACAGAACCAACTTTCGCCAGAGGTTATTGCTGAAGAGCTGAAGAGCTGAAGAGCCGCTCTTCAAGTTATTGACGAGATAAAGTTGAAGATTTTTGTGTGCAGTTTTGTGAAGTGGCAGACGGCAAACCCATAATGATGGAAGTCCTAGAAGTCCTCGCTAGTTGGAAGTTGGTAGTTGGCAGGGTAGCCGGAGATGATGACGTTGACGTTGTTGACGCCAAGCATCGCACTGGCAAGCAAGGATGTTGAGAGTTTTGATGGCAGCCACAGGATGCCAAGGGCTTAAGATTTTTACCCATAACCATTGTTGTGTGTGAGTGTGTGCGAGTGTGTGTGTGTGTGTGTGTGTGCTGGCAGGTCTAGTTTATTTGCTCAAATGCTGCTCGTTTGCTCATGACACCAACCAGCAACCAGCAAGAGCAGCAGAAAAAAGCACCAAAGAAAAGCAATAAAAAGCCATGCGAGGCGGAAAAAAGAAAACATTGTGGCCAAACAACAATGCCAACAGCGTAACGCACACTTCACACACACACTCGCACACACACACACACTCGCACTCACTCGTACACACAGCCACATCGATTTTCACTTGAACGCGAATTGCCGCCAAGCAATTCTCTGGAGTCGTACAAACAAATGCGCGTAAATTTTGCTTAGCGCAAGTGCAAATACTTGACACAGCCGCACCTACAACAAGTGCCCGCACAGCAGAGTACTCTGATCGACCCTAAAATACCCTGTAAAACAAGAATTTGTTTAACTAAACCCTTGGAGAGTCATTTAAAGTAAAAATAAAGTTCGGTGAACTTTACTTATCTGAACTAAACCATTGTTAAACACTGGTGATAGACTAATTGATACCCTGTAAGCTAATTTTAGCTTAAGTTTCGATAAGGAAAGCTGCTCGAAAGTTAGTTAAGCACTATATAAAGTTTACATCAACATCTTTTTAGTCGTACTAATACTTCAATATGAAAATGAAATTCTGTTCGACTATATGATACCCTATTAGAGAATAAATATTTGATTTTAGGTAAAGCTAACACTTTAAAAATTATGTTGGCACTGAATATAGTTTTTGATGACTTTTTTACATAAGATGCATTCATGATGTACGAAAGCATACCCTATAAGCACTTTGAATATTGTTTTAAGTGGGACTTTGAAGTAAAGTATTATATGGCTTTGCCTTGTTAAGCGAACAAACCTTACATAAGGAATTGCACATATGATAGAGAGTAAAATACCCTGTAAGTGCTGCTGATACAGCTTAAGCTTGTATATACCCAGACAATCTTCCAAATGTCACTTGCTAAAGCACTTATCCTCTGTAAATGCGTATATGTTTACAAGTGATAGGCTGTTATATACCCTGTAATCAACCAATTTAAGTTCTCCTTTAAATAGTTAAATTACTAATCCTTTAAAGCATTTTGTTAAGTATTTAATGCAACGAACTAAACTTAAACTTTACTAATAGATACCCTCTAAGCACATTTCAGCTAACTGCAATATAGTTGCACTGCCCACAATCGATATACACTTGGCAAATACCCTGTAAATTGTTAAGTGTGGCAACTCTCGAGCGTTCGAGAGCCTTTTTGCATTTACATTTGTTGGCATTTTAGTCACATGTCAATATCCTCTGTGGGGCTTTCGGTGGGCGTAACTTTAACACTTCACTGAGCTTATCTCAGCCCTTGCTCAGAACACGCCTTCCGCAAACTTTCGAGCTTATCATTTTTTATATTTGTAGTATATGTATATGCATATATATTTTTATTTTGTTTTTATTTTAGTTTTCGTTTTTTTTTTGTGATTTTCATGTTTGCTGATTTATTTGCATGTGCTTGCGAAGGCAGTTAATAAATTTCAGTTACATTGAACTCTTATCTGGGACAGCTAAGCAAAACTTTGCGCATATCGAAAGTTGTTCGGCCAAAGTTTCTGGCCAGGTAGCTCACAGGTAAACCCACGTCAACTTGATTAGTTCGGGTCGGACAGACCCCAACCCCAAATCCCGCCCCAGGGACAAATGTACGCAGATAAAAGGCACTCGTGTGATCTGTGACATAAATAAATACATATATATTCAAATCATACACAAAGAAATGCACTGATAGACAATCGGTTTGTGTTCACAAAACGATTTGCACTTCATCAGCGGACCAAAATGATAAGCTTAAAGCACTCGTTTTGGCCAAGAGTTGGGGCTGGGGCTTAAATTTTGCTGCTGGGGCAACCGCAAATGCAAATATTTGAAGCAATTGCAAAAAGCGGGAGATGGAATAAAAACGAGAAGCAACAATTTTTGAAGTGCTAATGAAGTTTAAATGCCCTTTAATTTTTTTAATTTAAAAATAATTTATAGATGCTATGTAAAGCTTTTTTATATAGAAGTTTGATAATGCTCATATTTACTTTATATATGGGCAGAGTAAAAATATGATTAGTTAAAAAGTTTTGCTTGGTTCTAATTACAAAATAATTACAAAAAGTTTTTGTATAGAATAATACATTTTTAAATTAGGCAGATTAGCTAGGAATATAATTACAGTTTAAATTATTAAGTATTATTTGAATATCTTCAATAACCAAAAAGATCTTCACATAAAAAATTAATTTACGATCGATATCTAAACAGGAATTATTTTTAAATAATGATATAGCTAGAAAACTAAAAAAGGTTTTCTTACAAAAAACACATTTTTAGAAGAATTGTTCCTATGATAGCTATATGATATAGTGTATATTAACAGAATTCTGCAGATATATTTAAAACTATATTACTCTTGCTTATGCTTAGATAAGTTTTGATATCTCAATAAACAAAAAAGTTGTTCATACAAAAACTTATTTATCAACTGATTTCAACTGATTGTTCCTTTGACAGCTATATGCCATAGCCATGCTATATTGAAAAGACTTTGTAGATATAAGTAAACTTTTAATTGTCATATTATTATTTTATTTATTCTTTTTTTTTGTATTTATTTATATAAGCATATTTTTGTATAACAAAAAAAGTGGTTCATATAAAAACTAACTTCACAAACATTTGCAACCAAATTCCTGTGTCAATTACAGTTAGAATAAGAAAATCAAAGACATCTCTTTCGATGTTTTACATATTCCATGGCACAACAATAAAGCCCCAGGCAAGAGTATAAAAAAAAAATGATAAAAAATAAAACCCAACACAAAGCTAACCAAACTTAACTAACTACAAACCGAAATAATTGTTACCGACACTGACACAACTTCTGCAGCAACTGCTGCTGTTGCTGCTGCTGCTGTTGCTGTTGCTGCTGCTGCAGTTGCTGCTGGCTGATAGCGCAGACAAACGTCCCGCAGCAATGGAAACAACAACAACAACAAAAGGACGCGAAGTTGGATTTGGTTAGAAAGCGAATGCAACGTTGATGGGTGGTGCCAAAGCTGATGAGTGCCACTGGGTGGTGCCACTGGGTGGTGCCTGTGTAAACTTGGCAGCACAAAGTAAAGTTATTTGCGGTTCATTATTCACTTTTGGATTTTATTTCCTTGCGGCTAGCAGCAGCAGCACGATCGAAGCCAAAATGATGGACAGCAGATTGAAGCTGAGTTTGCGTTTGCATTTGGGTTTGAGTTTGGGTTTGTCGAACGGGGCACGTCGACGTTTGTTAACTTGGCCAAAGCGCAACTGCATGCAAAATGACTTGGCAGTGGCCGCGACAGCAGCGAAAGAAGCGACATTTAAATAGAAAATTTTGCCTGACTGCAGTTGGGGAAGGGGAAGGGGGAGGGGGGGAGAAAAGCGTAGTCAGTCGTTGAAAATTTTTGCTCTTTGCTTATTCATCTTGCAAGTTGAAAAATAAATTAATAATGCGTTCTTGCCACTGACAGCAGCTGCAACCGCATACGAAAGCGCCAGCAGAAGGAGATGGCATGTCAGAGAGAGAGGGAGACAGAGAGGGAGACAGAGAGAGATGGTGCAAAAATAAAATAAAAAAATGGACTTAGAGTATTTCCTTGCGCAGCTTGACGCCCCTTGTCCTAAAATTTAATTGCATCTTTTTCAGCAATTCTAGCACGAAATGAAAATGCATGCAAAATGCTCGCAGAGGGTCTTAAAAAATCCAACCCCTCCCCGCCCCCCTCCCCCCTCGTCACATCCTTTGGAATCCCTCGTCCTGGGTGGGAGCAGTTTAAGCTTTCAGTTAAGTTCAGTCAAGATATGAATACTAATAGCCACTGGAATGTTTGAGTAGCCAAAGGACATTGCACTGTCTGTGAACCGGGCATGGAGCTCCCAAGACGATCCTTCGACTCCTTGCGGCTCCTTGTGGGTTGCTTTGCAATGTCATTACTCTTATTTGATACCGTGGACATTCGCATAAATGTCAGATTGAGTTTTGTGCGGCGCCAAAGTTGAGTCCTTGAAATGCATTTGAATGCAAAACTCAACGAGCTTCCAGCTCCCATCCCCCCTCCCTCCTTTTATCCTGTGCAATTTTCACCCATTGGCCCCGCGCGCGCCGCAGAAACTCGAAACAAAAACGTTGCGAAGAAAAGCAATTAGCGAAATTAATTGCTTAAGTTTCGCTTTTGAAATATTTATCTGCCCGAGTGAGATTAATTCAACAAGGATATTGCCAAGGATATTCAGTGCCCAGCACAATTTGTAGACCTGTCAATTGAATGGCTTTGCGGTTCTTCCCCTTTTCCCCCTCTTCCCCACGTTGCTCTCGATTGACCTGAGCACAGCTTTCTTGGCGGAAGAGAGCTAAACACGTGCTTGACAATTGCAAGAGGACACGAGATGAAAGATTTTAGATAGAAGCAAGCACACCCTGTAATAAACTCTCAAATGGCTTTAACTGCTTTGAAACTCTATTCGATACTTTCGAATTTATTCATAAACTTTTAGAAGTTTGCCATTTTTAATAAATTTTTCTTTGTGTTTTAAACTTTAAAATAATTCCACACATACATATATCTTTGATTTAATTTGCTCTATATAACTAATATATGCTACTTTAACTGATTTTATAATGATACAAATATATGTCTATATCTGAGGTAGACAAATATTTAAAAATACGCCTTTGTCAATATCCTTTGGGCTGTTCCATTTCATTAAATCTAAACTGTTGTTGATTTGAATTGTCTATTTTTTAATGCCTTTTTTTATTGCTAATTGAACTTTTAGGTCATTAAACATTTTTTCTGCCTAAACAATTAGTGAAACTGGGACAAAAAATATTTCCAAAATATTTAAACAAATTTTTTAATTTAATCTTTAAAATCTGATTCTTGAACTTTTAATTTTTGTTATCAATTTTTTAGGTTAATTGCACTTAAATTAAGTACCCAACATTTTTTGATTAAAAGTACTAATTTTATGAAGGCTTTTGATTTAAAATTTGAGGCACAAAATCTTGACTAAAAACATTTCTAATATAAATCCACTTTATCCATTGTTAAATATACTAAATTCTTATTCAAATAAAGATTCTTAGATCAAGGATTTATCTCCTCATCAAACCAAAGCTATGCCTGAATTTTAAAGGCATATATAAATACTTGGTAACTTGAAGATTTTCAATTGAATAGTCAGAAATGAGTAAACGATTTGAGTAAACGAATGCAATGTGGCTTTAAATTAAGGAATTGCGCTTATATAGACAATAATTTAGTTTGGTTTATTTATTTTATCTAAACTATACCAAAAGCTTTTCAATCGCCTTAACTTGGTTAAGCAGCAGTTAGCAGCCAAAACAGTTGCAATCGAATCAACTTTCAGTCGTGTTTCGACACGCGGCCACCTCAAAATTGTGTCCTGGATTTACTTCGAGACCAGCTGACAGCTGCTCCCTTAAACAGAAGCTGGCTAGAAGATTGTTGTTGTCAAAACTTACCGCTGTCCCAGTGCTGGGTGAGCAGCAGGGCGACGATGGTGACGATGGGCAGTGAACGGCGCAGGATCTCGGCGAGATGCGTCCTGCCGCGGATATGTCTTCGTTGGTCTTTGCTGGGGCTAATTGCTGGCATCGCCATTTTACAGCTGCTTCAAGTTGAGCTAACAATTGTTGTTCTGGTTGTGGTTGTTTGGGTTGTTGTTGTTCTGGTTCTGGTTGTTGTTCCGTTTGTTGTTATTCTGGTTCTGGTTGTTTGCGGCTGTTGCACTCAATTGGATTTGAAAGAGTTTCGTGTTTAAGCTGGCATTGAATTAATTATATCATTGTTGTTGTTGCCGACGTTTCCCTCAAGTGCAACGGAAACTGCAACTGCAACTGCAACAGCAACAGCAACTGCAGCAAGTAGCTGGCAACACTTATGCAATTTTAATTATTTAAAATAGGTACCGACCCGGTCCAGTCAACAGGACTCAGTTTCAGGTCTCCGTTTCGGTCTCCGTTTTAATTGCTTGTTCTGCTGCAATGCATTTTCCAAGGGGCGTTTGCAAATTTATAGCTGTAAAATAGAAGCAAAAACAATTTATATGCGTTAGTTAGTTTTCCAAACACACAAAACCACAATGTACTTCAACGTGTGTATATTTCTCTCAGTGTATGTGTTCTTTCTCTCTCTCTCTCTCTCTCTCTGTGTGTGTGTAATGCTGCTAAGCCTCTGTGCCCAAATACATAATTCCTATGCAAATAAGCGCAGACCAAACACTAAAATTTATGTGCTCGCCACGTTTTTGCATATCTGCAACTGGGAACTGGGGAAAACGACGCAGGGTGGAAAATGCTGCAGTTTAAACGGGTTTCATTCGATTTTTTGTTTACACTATTCTCCTATTTTCTTTTTTTTTTTTATAAAACTCAAGCAATGCGTACAAAAAAATCTTAACGTGGTGGGGCAAAAAACGAATACAACACACGCTGCCAAATTAACAGAAACACAAATTGGTATACCTCCTATGGGAAGTGAAGGGGGTATATTGGCTTGCCGAACACTTCTCTAAATTTTTTATATTTAAGATAGTTAAAGTATTAACATTTTTTTGGTAACTACTAATATTAAGAAAGATGTTGTCGGACTTTGAATGACGTAAACATAAATCCTTTCTTTGATTTTTAATTGATTACATAATTGAAAATGTTTATATATATATTTTTCTGATCATTTTTTTTTCGTTTTTTGGAAAGTATTTAATTATACTGTTCTTATATACAACAACTTAAATTAAACATTTAAGCTTACTTTAATTTATTATAATTTTTTTATATTACAATGTATATATATATTTATATAATTATATAACTTTTATTATTTTATTATAACTTTTTCATATTAATATTTATATTTATATAATTTTATATTTATATAATTTAATACATTTATTATAGTTTTTTCATATTAAAATTTATATATACATAATTTAATATTTATATAATTTAATTCCAATTCAACTAAGTCATTTGTCTTAGTTAAGCTGGAATTGTCAATAGATTATATATGTATATATATATTACTTGTTACTTTATGAAAGGTATATGGTATGGCTTCTGTCTAAAGCTTAACTTGGTTTGTAGTTTAAGTATTTATATCTTCAATTAGCTATACATTTATCATACAAATAATATAATTCCTTTTCTACTTTAATTGTTATTTTACTCTGATTGAGTATTGTCCTGTTGGTTATGCCCCATTTTGTGTGTCACCCAAAGCATAAAGCCTCTTCAGCTAACACGCTCTATCTGGCACCCCTCTCCCTCTCCCTTTCTCTGCACCTCCCACTCCCCATCCCTTTCTCACTCACACATTTTCTATGTTTATGTGCAGTCAACGGCAAGCCAACTGAAATAATCCTGAAAAATATTGTTGGCTTTGATTTGGCGCGGCTTTTCGTTCGCTATTTGCTCTGCATTTGATTTTTTCTTTTTCCTTCCATTTTTTTATATTTTTTTTTTTTTGGCTGCCATATTTAATATGACAAGGCAGTTTCTGCATGCATGACACACACACACACACACACAAAGGACTAAATGAAAAAAGGGTGGGAGGAAAGCAAACTAACTGCGCATCATTTGCTAGCCAGCGTTCGCCCCCCGTGTCACGCCCACTTTCCATAAACAATTCTATTAAAATTAATGTTGCATATTTTTAAGGGCCACGCGCCGCAAAAGAAACTTAAATGCGATACAAATTGATTCGAATTTGTTAGCTGTTTGCGTAATGAGCCGCAAGCACAACCGCCAGATACCCTATAACATTAATAAACGAGCATATGTGCTGTCTTAAAGACTTAAGCGAACAAGCAACAAAAAACCAGTCGAGCTCAAGACAAACGAAGCAACAAATTGGGGCACAAATAAACAACAAAAAGAAAGAAAAAAAATGAAAAGGAAGTAAGAGAAAAAATGGAAGAAAAAATACCCAGCAAATATGATTGATTTTATGCGTTTGAGCTGTGCCGAGGAGCAGTTGATGGCCTGTGAGGACCACAGGCCGTGCCAATGACAAGCCAGGCCTGAAAGGATGTAGACGGAAATATGCAAGCATACACAGGGATATTACTTATGTACACACACACACACACACACACACATACGCATAAGCGCAGAGTTTCTTTTCTTTCTTTTTTGTTATATGTATGTGTGCAAGGAAATAAGCAAAGAGCAAAGGAGCAAAGAGCGCCACAAAGGATGGGACGGGAATTGTTGGGTTTTAGTCAACCCAAAGGGAAAATCGAAAACCAAACCACAACAACAAGAAAAACCACACACACATACACGCAAAGCATGCGTATGAGAAAATTTGTGTATTTGCCATAAAATAATTTATCAATTGGAAAAATTTTTAGACAGGACTCGGGCGAGGGGCGCCCCCAAAAGAAAATACTGCACGAGGCGAACAAGAAAAATGCCCAAGCACTTTATATACATACAAACATACATATAAGCGCATGTGTGTGTGTGCGTGTGTGTGTGTGTTTGTGTGTATTTGAGGGTAAAATTATGACAGGAGGAAATAAAAAAGCATAAATTTATTACTGGGCAAACGATGACTACTAAAACTTGGCCACAGGCCCCCACTTGGGGAGTGCGAGCATCATAAATAATCGAAGGGGCGACAATATTGAACGCCAGGACAATGAACAAGGACGCAGCAGCAACGCGTCGAGTGCACTGACGCTTTTCCCAAACAGTATAAATAAACATAAATACAATTCGATTGCCACGCCAAAAGAGTGAGCGAGCAAGAGAGACTGGGAGAATTGGAGAAAAAGTGGAGAAAAGTGGAGACAGGCGCACGCAATGCCCCAGCGACGAGACGACCAAAATAATTGTACGAGTACGTACAACAATTTGCCATAACAAGGATATCAAATTTGCGCACGCTGCCAGCGTCGGCGAAATAAAAAGGATAACGAGGCACAATAAAAGAAATGAAATCGTAACCCAAACTGTTACTAATTGGACAAAGCAGCCAAACAAAACCAAAAAGTACGAAAAGAGAACCGAAAACTGAAAAGCACGAGAAAAAAAAACATGAATGGAAACCAAGAGAACCGACAACACCAACAACCAGGGTGTTTCACTCTGACTGTGTGTGTGTGTGTGTGTGTGACCCACGAGCTGGGCATTGCGCCCTAGTCAAATTTCCACACAGACCCAAGAAAAGCTTAAGCTAAAGATGCAGCTGCTAGTCGGAAAGATACCCTGTAAAAAACGCTTTTCTTTGTTACTTTCATTTAGACATAAGCTAAGTTTATATGGGCAAACAAATGATTTTTTTTTAAAGCTTATTTAACTTTGAAATAAATTTTAATTTTCATATAAAGCTTTTTAATTCCCTTTACTCCAATAAGTTCCTTGGATCCTTATAAATACCTCATTTAAATATAATTGAACTATAAGCGTATTAGAGATTCTTGAGTATAAGCTACTTAAATAAAGAAACACAATTTTAATCCTGTAAAAAATTTAAGGTATTTTTGTTAAACATAAAAAAATATAAACTAACTGAACTTGTTCGAATATTTGTTCATTTGCTTTAATGGCATTTTTTTGATTCTGTGTTCGAACCCATCAGTTTAGAGTTTATGTTATTCTCTTATAATCACAATAATATTTTTTCATAATTTTAATAATGCTAAGAATGTTTTCCCTCAATACCAAAAAGAAACTTCCAATAAGTAAAAGTTTAAAAAAATGTCATGTCTTGAATAAGGAAACATATATTTTAATAAATTACCAAAAAAAAAAACTAAGCTTCAACTAAAAACTCAAAAGTCCAGCCAGAACCCACATTTGCATAGCTCAGCAATACCCTCTACAAATATTGCCACTACAGGGTAAACAGCAACTAAAAAAAAAGAGAAGGGAAAAAAATTGAATTGGCTTAGTTAAGTCTAATTTTGCAGGGGAGACAAAGTGCTTAAAAAATAATTACGCGCTGTGGCAATCAAGAAGGCGTCGTTATCGTTGTCGCTACAGGAAACCGGAAACCGGATGTGCATGTGCGCGATGTCAGCATCCGGCAGACATGCTTGTGGATGTGAATGTGAATGTTGATGGGGGCGTGGCTGGAGCGAAGGCGGGAGGGGGGCGTGGGGCGTGGGGCATGAATATGGCTGCTGACCGCATTGGCGTGGGTTGAACCAAATTGAATTTGGTTGCTGCAGGACAAACGCCTTGCCACAAATTCGCCAACTTACAAGTAATTAGGCGACATACAGTCCTCGCACTCGCAAAGGACCTACACAGACACACAAAGGACACGCGTTGGCGCCGTTTGCCTTTTTTGGTTGATTGTCATTGCGACTGTTGGCTAATTGCAGAATGTGCAGCAGCAGCAGCAGCAGCAGCAGCCGCCGCATTTGTTGCTGCTGCAATTTCTCGACTCGACCCGTTTTCTTTTAACGTGTTTGAGCTGCACTTTCAGCCCTGGTAATTACCAATTTGAGGCGCCAATTTGGCCAGCAAAAATTTAATTAGTTTGACAAGCAAATGTCAAGCCGAGTACGTGTGTGTGTGTTTGTGTGTGTGTGTGAGTGCTGTTTGCAGACACACAAAAAACACATTTTCGGGCTGGCCGCAGGCGCCAAGGCAATTATGAGCAATCGCAGCTAACCCTTTGACCCTTTGTAATCTCTTTAACGACGCCAACAGCCAGCAGCAAAAGAAAAAGAAGCAGCCACCAGTCAACCACTCAGTCAGTCAGTCACTCAGTCAGTCATTCAGTCAGTCAGTCAGTCAGTCAGTCGGGCAATTTTAATTTACTTTACAAGTGTTCGCCAATTAATTTAATTTGAACCCTTTCGCACAAAGCTGGCTTACTTTGACACTTTGACAACAGCGAACTTAAAGGCCGGAAGGACATGCCGCGAAATGTTTGAACGGGCTCTGTTTGAGCCTTGCCAAGGAGGCTCTTTTAATTTGAGGCTGAAGTGCGAATAAAATTAAGAGAAACAATTTCTGAGTAAAAATATATATGTATTTAATAATATTAAATAATCTTTATAAAAGATTCCACACTTTCTATAAAAATATAAGATCGATATATATTCCTTCTCCTTTAATTTTATATAATAATATATAACAGCCTTTATATAATAATATTGCTTGCACACATTTTCTATTAAATTAATTTAAAAATAAATATTCAAAACTAACCTACGAAAGTTTTAAGCCAATGTTTTTGTCAAAATAAAATTAATTTGATTAAAAATGTTACAATGGTAAATTATATATATTTTTTTTAAAATATTTAGTATTAAATATTTTTCTCTATTTTTCTTTCCTCTGTAATAACATATCATAACATTCAAATATATACCCAAAAAAGTCCTTATATAAAATCAAATATCTATCAAAACCAGCGAACAATTAGATCCCATCTAAAACCTTGGTTTAAATTGGCTAAGTGCAGAAATTGGTAAAATTAGTAAATTTTTGTAAATGCCTGCAAGGACACTCAAATTTCAGCATGGCCGAAAATAGTCCGTTTTTAAATAATTAAAAGCGTCAATTTCGGACGCTGTCGAGTGCAACTAATTAAAATCTATATTTAATAGAACTCAAGCTGGGCCAATAAATGTCGATGGTTTGGGCTTAAGGTTGAATTATTCAAACAATTTCCAGGGAAACACACACAGAGAAAGAGAGAGAGAGAGAGAGAGAGAGAGAGAGAGAGAGAGAGAGAGAGAGAGCAGCTGTAGTCAATTTCAAGGACACTCAATGGGGCAGCTGCCTGGACCAAAGTTGCAGCAGGACGAAGAGCTCTTCACAGTTTATAGCTTCGAGTGCTTCAGTTGGCAAGTGCAAGTGGAAAATTCCTAGTTTGTTTTCTATGCAAGCAGAGAGACTAACACACGCACAGTTAGTTCAATTGATTAAGTTGACACTGACACTCACACACACACACGCACAACATTTAATTGACCTGCATCTTGGTTAATCAGAATTTGATTTAGTCCTTGAATATGTTGCAAAATGTTTTCGCTTTTGGGCATTTTTAATTTGATTAAATTCAGCGATGCCAGCGTCGACGGCGACTGCGACTGCGACTGCGGCAGCGGCAGCTAATTAAAGTCGACAACTAACGGGAAGCCATTGAATGGACATGCCAAGCACTAATTAAGATTTTGTCAATTACTTATGGCAAGTGCCACGCCCACGCAAAGTGGGCTAAAAAGGCCACTCGCTGACGCAGCACAAAAGTGCACGCCTTCAACGCACACCTCTTCAAACTACACTCAGAGAAAATTTTAGAGCATTTTATTTACTTAAAGCAAATTCAACAGTTTTATTTGGGAGTGAAATCAATTTTTGAGCAAATGAGAAACAAAATAAAGTATTCCCAAAGCAACTTTAAAATATTGTAATTAGATATTAAGCATTTTGTTTAAGTCCCTCAATTTCTCATAACAAAATTTAAAAAATAGCTCCGTGATTATTTTTGATACTTTTGTTAAGATAAAATTATAACAAGTACTTATTTCTAAAAGGGTTAAAGTAAAATTAAAACAAACATTTTTATTAATTTCATAGTTTATTAAATCAGAGTTTAAATAATTCACTCAGGCTGAATAAATTCTGAACTTTTAATTATAAATATTAGTTTATATAAGGACGTAGTATTTAAGAGTAAAGTTGAGATAAATGTTTTGAACAGATTTATTATAACTTAAGCTTTATTTATGCCATGTTTAAAGTAAGAGAGAAATGTATTTTTTTCAAGATTAATTCACAATTTATTAGAAACTAATGTGCATTAACTACTTTAAAGTATTAAATGCACTTCAGCAATTAAAAACATAAGATTTTCGCCAAGTGTACTTTGTTTTTCTTTGAGGGTGTGTGTATCAAAGTGTGTGTGTGTGTGTGTCCGAGTGTGCTTGTGTGTAAGTGTGTGTGCAATCATTAAAATTAATTTATTGGTTTCATTAACTTGGCTGGCAAGTCTTTAGCAGCTACGAGGACATTAGCTGTAGCTCCTGCTGAATATCCCTGTTGTGTTGGCCCCCCAAAAGAAAGCTGCAATTTCTTCTTCTTCTTCTTTATTCTTTTTTTTTATATGTCGATGCCAAATGACACCACGACGACATTCTCGCAGCGTCGAGTGCGGCGAGCCGTTTGGCCAAAATCCGTTGAAAGCATAAGCCAGGAAAAAAAAACACAACCGGCCAAAGCTAATGCCATAGCCAAAGCCAAAGCTGATGCTGAAGCCATTGCGCTTGGCTGCCCAACAATGAAAATGTAATGTTGTCGAAGTGGGGGCGCCAGCGAGGGAGGGGGGGGGGGGGCGTGGCAGGGTTTGGTGCACAACAAAAGAGTAGCCTCTAAATGGGAATGGACTAGAAATAATCATCATTAGGCACACGACCCCGGCAAACTCTCGAGACCTCAAGTCCGTGGCTTAAGCAACAAGTTCTCTGAATTTCTCTCCCTCTCTCTCTCTCTCTGTTTCGCTTTTATCTGTCTGTGCTCTTTACACCTTGCGCCTGCAATTATGTACGCTTAATTTTTACTTGGCCTTATATTTTCAGCTACTGGCAAAGTTTTTGTTTTCAGCCTGCTTTCCTTTTTCTCTCCCTCTCTCTATCTCTTAACAGACAGTCGCCAAAGTTTTTTTGAGTTAAAACAAACTCTCAACGCTGCGAACTTATTTAATAAACTCAAAAAAGGCGCATGTCAAAAAAATGAATAAAGAAAAGTTAAATAAAACGAGAATAAAATAAAATAAAAATACATACATATATGTAAAAATCTGTAGGTTCAAATTCAATCATTTTTCGCAAAATGTTAACAGCATAAGAAAAATATATATGTAATAAATACATATATATATATATATGAATATGCGTACAAAAGTTATCACTTAGACTACGAAATGCAACAAAAGTTTTTGTTGAGCACAAACTTTTTGTTTGGTCTTTTAAAATATATATATACATATATATAGATAAAATTTGTTGGCAAAACAAGCTACAACAATTTTGGTGAGCTCAGGTTTAAAATCTGATTTAATTCGGTATCTAACATGATCAAAATTGTCAAAACAAATATCTTTGGACTGCAGCAAAATTGTAAATTATTCAAAAATATTTACCTTTCGTTAAGGTTTTGAGGGCTTACTTAAATATTTAAGGACTATTTTGTGTTATAAAATAGTTGGCTCGACAGGTAAAAGGAGTTAACAAAGTGGATTGTTAAAATTTGTTGCATTTATCTAATTTTTTGTTTGTTAAGTGCTTATACTATATATTAAATAAATTTCTTATAATTTATTAGTGTTTTATTTTATGTCTGTTTTTCTTGAAATCTTCTTTACTTTACTTAACACATTTTTTTTTTATTTTATACTCTCTATTTATTTTACTTTTAAATTCTGTTTATTTAAATTTTTATATATTTATTTAATTTTTTATTGGTATTTATTTTGAAATTTAGTTTTTATATTTATTTATCTATTTTCTTTCAAAATAAAATTATTTTTTTGATAACGAAATGTTTTTATTATTTTTTTTTCTATTTCCTTATTATTGTTAGCAATTTATTTATTTGTTTTTCTAAATGATTATTTAAGCAATAATCAAACTTCAAATTACATCTTATTGGTATTTGTACAAATAGCTTAATTTCACTGTGCCAAGATAAAAGTAAAAACTTTTACTTAACGAAAACTTTTCCTTACCTTTATCAACTTCTTTATTAGTAAGAATTTCATAAAGTTTCTATTTAACCACATATTGTTTTTTAAGTGCTCTTCAACTGTGATTAACAATAGCTTTATCTTAAGGATAAAACTGACTGATTCCGATAAGCTGATTAGCTGTTTAAGTTTTATGCATTGCATTTTCTGCATTTATCATAAACAACTGCCAGTGCTGTCTATATTTAAGACAAGTAGCACTAGTCAACACACACACAGGCACACCCTCACACACATACACACCCTGTGCCACCCGTTTGATGCATTGCTTTGCACTTTGGCGCATCGCTGCTGACGTCGCTGCTGACGTCGCTGTCGACGTCGACTGAAGTGCATTTGGCAAATAAGAAAAATTGCATAAATTTCATTAAATTCGAAATGTCAAGCAACTGTCGTGCACCCACGAACTGCCACAAGCTGCTACTTGCCCCCGCTGCTTGCCCCATTCTTAACCATATTTCGCATATTTCGCTAGCTAAGGGTGTGTGTGTAGGAGTGTGTGTGCGAGTGTATTTGTGTGTGTGTGTGTGTGGCTTTACATCAGAGGCATGACGTCGTCTGGCGACGCGCAACGCGGCTGTAAACATTGGCGTGGCGCGAACGCCGTGTTCTGTTACTGCGGCAATATTAAAAATTGTGCACCAAAATCCCCAAAGTAATTTATTAAGATGCCTCATGACTGTTTTACGCGCCGTTGACTTCACGCCATTAAAAGCCACACAACAAATACACACACACACACACACACACACAGCAAGTGAAACATGAAAAAGCTGCATAAATTTTGCAATGCAACAACAACAGCAACAACAACAACAATGCGACACTTTTGCAGGCTGCTTCAATTGAAGTTGCAACAGCAGCAACTAATGCAACTGCCTCTGCTTGCGGCATCTATCGTTAGATTCTTGACATTTATATGGGATTTCTTGGCTTGGCCTTAGCCATTTGGCTTTGATTGCAGCAACCAAGTTTTTGCGGCTAGCGCATTGTCATAAATTACTTCTCCTTCTTCTTCTTCTCCTTTATGTGCAACGCTCTCTGTATAAATATATATATATATATATATATATATATATATCTGAAAATCGTAAATCAAGTTGGCACACATTTAGCCAGCTAGCGTTTTCTGGCTTGGTCTCCACTTCGCCACGCACAACACGCTGCGTATGTGTGATATTTCATAGAACGTGTCATGAATTCTAATTACCTTTTTTTTTGTAGTGCTTTCATTTTTTACAATTGCAAGAATTCCACAAATGTTTTAAATCACATTTACATTTAAATTTAAGCAAAGCCGCAAATAAAACAAATATTATTAAATAACATGCAATAAAGCCATCAAAAATTAGTGCATATTGTTAATATTTAATGTGTTTGCTCATAAATATATATATAAGTGAATTTATATGGGATTTATTTGGCATGATACCTATGTTGATGTCAGCTATGCATTTTGCTCAAACTATGAAAATTAATATCCTTTGAATGCGCAATTTATAAGCTTTATACAAATCGATACCGTGTACGCAATAAATGTGCCAAAAAGGGGCTACTTTGAAGTTAAGTGAAATTCTGTGACAAAGATTTGTATTGAAGAATATAATATATATATCTCAGATTTTATAAAAGGTATAAGAAGGAATGTATGTAATATAAAGATTAGCTTAAGTTTAGCTGGAACGTCTCAAAAATGGTTATGAAGGGAAAGGAATATTAAATTAAATGAAACTTAAATATGTTTGAAATTATATACACTCAAAATTTATTTGCCTGTCAACTAAAAAACTTTATAATAATGGTATAAAAACAGACTTTATTTTCAATAAAAGAACATAATTCATTTGCTTTATAACTCTTGACTTAATATCCTACTAAAGGTCTTAACGAGTTTCAAATAAAGTTTATTTCTCTAATAAAAACATTTTCAAAAAAACTAAAGCTTTATTGCAGGGTATTCAAGAGTCAATTACATTCGTCTCAACATTCATAAAACTGCACAAAAGAACTTTATTGAAATGCCTTTATATAAGTTTACAGGATATTAACCCGTCTATCAGTTTGTGCTCGCACATTCCAGGCCAATTTTTATTGTATTTGCGCATGCAATTCATTTATGCATTTTCATGTAAATGTAATAATCAGCGTTATGCAGTTTAGCGTATCAATTACGACGCCATTCAGCCACATGTTGGAAAAAGCCTGTAAATAAATTATTATTCCACATTTTTGAGTGCTGGCAAATGGGAAAATGTGGAAAATGTGCGCAAAACGAGAGCAAAAATTAAACGCAATGCGAGCGAACATTTCAACAATTTTATTGCCATTGCATTCATTTGAGCCCGCATCAAAATAAAGTAATAGAAAAAAAGCACAAAATAAAAAGCAGCGGAAAATCAAAAATTGATTTGAATGGAAATGCGGTAAGCAAAGTTGAGAATTGAATTATTTAAAACTGAGTGGAAGGGGGAAGCGCAAAACCCAAATGACGACGACATGAAAAATTCATTAAATGCGTCAAGCCGCAAAAAAACCAGATAACATACATACATAAAAAGATATATACATATGTATATATGTGTGTGTCTGTCAGGTATTAAATTATATTTCGACAATTTGCAGGTAATATTTGCCAACTACCTTTCGTACATAATTAGAACGAAAGCATTTCATGGAACAACTCGCAAAGTTTTCTTTTTTTTTCTGTGTGTATTTTGTGGGTAAATTTTCCTGGTGATTTGTCTACTTCACGTGGGTAGCCAGTCAAGCTGGCCAAATGTTTGCGTGCCGGCGTTGCCATTGTTTGGTTTAGTTAATAAATTAGTAAAATTGCTTGTTGGCACCACACACGAATAGGCGTTCAGCGAGCTCGCGCGGGGGGCGTGGCAATTTATAGGCTGCTATGATAATAAAATGTTGTATGCATTTCTGTGCAGCTTTCGCAGCTGCAATCGACAGCTGCAACGGCAACCAACAACAAAAACAACAGCTGAGAACAGAGACAACAAAATTATGTTAGGGAACCATTAAAATTAGCAAAGCTCCTGTTAAATATGCTGCCAAATGGTGTGTGCGTGTGTGTGTGTGTGTGTGTGAGTGTAAGTGTGTTTAAGGCCTTGTTTTAAATATCTACCAGCAGGCACAACATGCTGGCAAATATGTGCACATGAAAATTAAAAAAAAAAAATCTCATACACTTAGCGAAGAGTGGAATATAAATTCATATACAAACTCAGGCTGAAATTTGTATTGAGCTCTGTTGAAGTAAGATTTATAGTTAGGGAGAGCCTAGATTAACGAAGGTCCTATATGCAATCGAAGTTTATATGTAGATTAAGACTTCTGTTAGTTAACAGTATATATTAACAGCGTGTATACAGAATATGTGGATAACATTCATAGACTTTACTGAATTTTATACACATGTAAATACATATATCCATTGATTGTTCACTGAATCTTTTTTGCAAGCTCAATATGACTTGCTAGGATTACAGCCTATTAGTTTAATGATATGTTTATAAAATACTAAACTTTTTTAATAGATGTTCCACTTATTGCTGAGTGGTATATCTATATATCTATCTTTAAGTATTCAATTATATTATTATATTCAAAAAAAAAAAAACATTTGAAATATATTAAATGTATTTAATACAAATAAAATATGTATAATATTCATACTCTCTCAAACTTTAAACCAAATAAAACCAACGTAAATTGAATTTAAGTAACCCATTTTATTGCTTAATATTATTGTAATCATATTTGGCTATATTTTGCTATAAATATTTCACATTAAATAGAGAACTTAAGATTTTATATTAACTTCAACTTTGCAGTTGAATCATTTTGCCTCTCTTCTTCTTCTCATATTTAATTAATGATAATTTTTTTTTAAATATTTTATACACCATCGAAGGCAAGAATTATATATTAACTATATTTTTAACTACTTAACTTAGTCATTAAAAAATTCTCGTTTACGTACTTATTGCCTGTAAAAAAAGGAGCTTACACCTGTGCACTCATATTTTTTTTGAGTGTATGTTTTCTCTTCACCAAAAAGTACTCATAAAGGGACTACACACTTGTTTGTTATATATACGTTTTTTTTTGTGTATATTTTTGCAAGCATATCCTGGCACAGGACTCGCATATAGGGGCGCCCACGCACGCAACTCCAAACAAGGAATTTTCGCGCTCGGACGCGATTGTTGTGGGCCCATTTTTCGGGTTGTCGCTCGTTGACGTTGCAATAAATTTCCACGTATATTTATTATTTTGCGGCACGTCACTGATAATTAAAAATAAATCAATTTTTAATGGCGCTTCATGCGTGGCTTTTGTTCTATTTATTATATTTTGTTTATTTTTTTTTTTATTTTTTTTCGGGCGCTCGAAGCAATTAGCGCCCAAATTAGTTGGTGTCAAAATGTTGCGTGTTGCGTTTTTGTCGGCGAACACAAATTCAATAAGACGGGTCGACGAAATTCAATAAGCAAACTGTGCGACTTGCATGCAAAACACGTCAACACAATTGGCAAGTGCCAGACGCGCCTTTACGGCTAAGCAAATCAGTTTATGATTCATAAACAATACTTCATCAAGCTGCCATAGCGCACAGACACAAACACACACACACACACATACTGAAGACAGGCACATGTTTGCCAAACGGCCAACAATAAAGATCAGCAGAAAATGCAATAGCCAAACAATATTGCGCCCAACCAAAACCAAAATAAAAACAAACGGAGGAACCCTAATGATTGTTAGACTAGACATATACCCTGTACTTAAAGTGAAGCTCAGTAATGTGCTTAAAGTTAGGCCTGAAAACCAGCCTTAATCTAGAATGCTAGGGTATATCCTGTGTATTTAATTAATAACATATTTATATTTTTAACCTCAACTGTTAAAAGAAAATACGATTTTTATATAATAAAATTATAAATCAATTTATCAAAGTTATAATAATAAAATAATATATGATAAATAAT
The DNA here is from genome assembly GCA_004143845.1 of Drosophila lacertosa. NCBI lineage: Eukaryota > Metazoa > Arthropoda > Insecta > Diptera > Drosophilidae > Drosophila > Drosophila lacertosa. Next base: position 156,652 of record SCDZ01000332.1, read on the forward strand.
GATAGTTCATCATAATAGTAATTATTTAATTGAAAAAATAAAATTAATATTGCTTAAAATTTAAACACTAACTATATAAATATATTTTATAAATAAATACCAAATAAGAATTGAGAAATTGAATTTGTTTAAAACTAAAGAGTTAAATATAAAAAAATGGTTTAAAAGTCTAACTATGTATAATAATCCCCTAAAAAAATTGTCTTCGATTATTATATAATTATTATTATTTATTTATTTAAACAAGTTAGATAATAGTTTAACAAATTGTAAAAAATATAACAAAAATAAGAGATAACTTTCTTGGAGTAAATCGCTACAATTTTAAATGAACATAAATAGATATAAACTTAAACACATTTAAATTAATATATGTGTATATCTATAAATACATATAAACTATAATTAGATAGGTAGATACTCTAGAGTCCAACTAAAAAACGTAAAAAGTTATTTAAGAATTTGTTGCTCAGTTCACAAGTACTATATATATATTCAACTATAAAGCTTTTATGTATATATTAGAGTTTTTTTTATAAATTAAAATTAGTTGCTTAGTTATATTACAAAGTTAATATACTCTTCAATATTGTTCACATATTTGTTCTATTCAACAGACATACTTGTCTCTTGTAACTGCTCAGCTACCCTTTACATGTCTCTACAGGGTATGCAAATGCCCATGCGTCACGTTGTTGCAATCATTAGGTAAAGAAAGAAAGAAAGGCAAACAGATAGGCAGTCTGTAAGTCTAGATGTGAGTGCGTGTGTGTGCGTGTGTGTGTGTGTGTGTGTGTTTGGAATCATCAAATACAATCCTGACGGTCGTACATCTGCCACAGATTGAGCGCGCGTGCAATTGGCAGGACGACGAGGACTTTTTGGGGGCATAGATACATAGATGAGATGAGCATATAGAAGGCAAAGCAACGAAATTGATGCGGCTAGCAAATCGTCAGCAATTGTCCCGACCAATTGTTGTGCGAGTGTGTGGGTGTGTGTGCGTGTGTGTGTTGACCACTTTATGAGTTGTGCGCGTGTTATGAACTTTTCGGCCAAGATGACCACAAAAAGTATGATTGAAGGTCGTCGCAGCGACAAGCAGCGCCTCAATTATGCAGTCAACTCTTTTGTGGCAGATATTTAAATATATTTTTGGGGGCAAGGCTGGGGCATGTTTATAGAGCAACATCAACGTAAATCTAATAATATAAACCCGCATGCAGAAGCCCCGTTATTTATATCAACGCATAAATATCAACAGCAACAACAACGACAACCAGAAGAAGGAATTTGCCTGACCACAGTTAGCTTGGTAACCGCAGCAAATGGCATAAAAGTCAACATGTTGAACGGTCGCTGGAAAAAATATGGCCTCGGCTATAATACTCACTGTGTATGTGTATCTGTGTGTGTTTGTGGGTGTGCGTGTATGTATTTGTGCTGTGTGACTTTTCATATCTTGGTAGGCTATAAAGTATAAATTACGGCAAATATGTTACGCCGCAAAAAGCGAGAACGAGACACACACAGAAAAGCAGCAAGTTGCAAAGCCGCACGCACAACTAACTAACAACTATTAAGCCTCTGTCACTCTCTCCCTACGCCTGCTCTTCCCCCTTTTTTTGTCTTGGCCAAGTAATCAACATGCGTGGCCAACATATATACTAGTATATATACATGTATATGTATATGTGTTTGCTCTGTGCAATTTTACACACAGACGCTGTGCCATTTTTCCGGTGATTAAGTGTTGATAAGTCTATAAATTAACTAGCAGACAGCGCAGTGTCTACACACACACACACATACACTCACACACATACACTCGCACAGCATATTAATCATGCTGCAAAGCATTTACGAGTGTGCACAACAATTGCCTACTTATTGCGGCAGGACACAGTCCTGCAACAACAAGGACAACACGGTCCACGCTAGCTAATGAGCTGACCGAAAATTTGAAGGCATCTCCTAAACTATAATTCATACGCACAATATGCTCGAGAATCGATTAAGTACAATATATATACATATAACCAAGTCGTTTAAGTGATAGATTGTTATTATTGCAGCGTTAAAAGGGAATTCGAATCTATTGGCCAGGCCCTTAGGCTGCCTATAAGCCTAAATTGGTTGTAGAGAGTTTCTATTACATTTGATAGGGAGTTGAGCTGTTGATTTTAATATAAATTTAGTTCAATAAGGGAAATTTAATTAAACGCTTAACTGATATTCAAAATTTTATCTTCTTGTTTTATTTTAAATTCAAAAAACTTATTATTATTAATAATAAATGAAAAGTTAAAAAACTCTAGCTTTTTGCCTTTTGTAAAATATAAATTATTTCTCTGAAATAATTTTTTAATTAGAAATAAAAGTATTCCACCTAATAAAAATTTAAATTTTATATATATTAAAAATAACATACTAATTAAAAAATCATCTTTGGAACCAAAAATTAAAGTTTCTTTAACAAAAGTTACCCAAAGAATTTCTTTTACTACTTTAACTTTATTTTACTTTAACCCTTTTTCTTGTGGCCCTTTAACTGCCATGTTTAAGCCATGTGTTTAGATTCGTGGTTGTGTTAACAGCAAAAGTAACTGCTGCTTATTGTTGACATTACTCATTAATATTAAATATGATAATAAATGTACTTTTGTATGCTAATAGGCCACTTGGGCTGCTTATTAAACGCATGTATGTATTTTAAATAAATTGCCTCCGAAATGTCAAATAAAGGGCAATAAAAGTCATTGCTTATATTTATAGTTATTTTAGTTAGTTTGCATAGAGAGAGAGACTAAAATATATTTATTTATTTAGTAGTTTAAGGTTAAAATGAACTTTGGCCATTAAATATTTGAACAAATTTTCCCGTTGACAAAAATTAATTATTGTACTTTATAGTAATCAATTGGCTGCCAATTATTTTTCGTCCTTCCTCCGATTCCTGACCTACTTATTGACACACATTATAAATAGACTTGAGGGCAGCTTCTAAGCTTTCAATTTCATTTTTAATTTCGCCAGAGCACATAAATTTACTTTAGCAGCATATATATGTATAAATATATAATAAAAAAAAAACAAAAATTAAATTATTTCCAACATGTATTTAATTTAATTCAGCAAAGTTTTCTAACAAATATTAAAATGCAAGTAAGTTATTAAATATATATATATTTTCTTTTATAAATATTAAAATAAATTCCAACTTTATTGAATACCAATAAAATAAAATGTTGGTAATTAATGTTGCATTTTAAAGCACGCATAAAAACTTTACTCAATAAAGGCAATTAATTTTAATTTATTTAATTTTTTTATATAAAAGTTTCTTTAACTTGTGATTTATTTATCTATAGGAATTGTTAATTTCTTCTTTTCTGCTGATATAAATAGACTTCAATAGCAATACAAAGGCTTAATTCATTATTGTAGTCAAGGTGACGAAGTGAAGATTTTCTTTACACTTAGTTGAGAGCATTTCTGAGAACTTCTCTTAAGAGATTTTAACACTCATTCTGGTTTGTTATAAATAGATGTTTAGTCAATTTTAGCTTAAACTAAACAATATATAAAATATATATTAAATAAACAATCATCTATATGTTTATATAATAGATATAACTTTATAATTTAAAAATCTCTTATGCACTCAAAACATTCGTTTAACCTCTGTGTAAAATCGGGTCTAAGGCAAAGTTAAACACGGGCATTTTCAATCATTAAATGCGTACAAATTAATTGCTTAAACTACGCATACAATTGATTTACACAAATTTGCCAAAGACAACATCAACATCAACAAGAAATCTGTTTTAATTGCGGTTAAGCCAAGTTACGAGCCCAACAGCAACAAGAAGACGAGGCCACAGACGAGATGGCGCAAAAGTTCAAAGCGTGTTGCCGCAGGCGCAAAAATGTAGCCAGCTTTGATGTGAGCCAGACCCCAAAATAGGGCCAAGACAAAATTAGCATAAAACGCAAGCCAAGGTAACAACAAGGGCAAATAAAAACCTGGTTTATATTTAATGGTGAAGAAAAATAAATTCACATTTTTGGGCAAAGTGAAAGCTGAGTCCCAAACTGGCTTAAACTGAGACCAAATAGAGTTTGTAGTTTTTTTTCGCTCTCTGGGGAAAACAAGAAAAAACTGTTGCCTACTTTGCGGCGCCAAAATTTAATTCACACAAATGGAAAAGAAGCGAAAAAAAATAGAAGAAGGCAAAACATTTATAACATTTACCCAAAGCACCAGACAGCCAACACATGTAAAGACACTAGATAATAGAAAGAAAGAAAGATAGTGTGTGCGAGTGAGAGGGCAAATAGTGGTTGGATCTGAATTGCGGCACGCGTAGACACATTAAATCAAATTAAAAGTGCGCTAAGTGCAGAGTGTGCAAAGTGAGAAAACCCCATGGAAAATCCCATTTTAAATACAAATAGCAAAATGCCGGCGTCCCCCTCACCCCTCGTTGACACTGTGAAGGGGAAGGTGTGGAGGGGGTCGGGAACGGGGGCGTGGCAAACTCTGTGGTTTGCACCTTTGAGCCGCTTCCCGCGGCTCTGGCACACATTTTGCGAGAGCTTAGCGTCGCCGCGCTTGTAATCTTAGTTTAAGTTGATTGTACAACACTCAGACAGGCCCGAAAAGGAAAAAAAAATTAGAGAAAAAAAAGCAAGATGTACTTTGGCTGAAACAAACAAAAGCAATGAACGACTGCTAAATGCTCTCTATAATAAATTATAAGTTTAGTTGGATTGTTAGTGAATTAAATAAAATTGTTATATAAGGAAATTATATAAATATGAATTATAAATATAATAATATATAACAAATCTTACAAAAAAATTATCAAAAATGTTTTTAAATAAAAATAAATAATATATAGTTTACTACACAACTTATGGTTAGTTGTTTGACTTAAATTGATTATAGATAACTTTGTCTAAATAAAAAGATTTAAGAATTTGGTTTAAATATTCATTTCTGCAGTAAAAGAGGGGAATAAAATATTTGATTTAAGTTAGACTTAGCTCAAGTAGAAATCTTAGTAAACTTAAAATAAGTCAACTGCACATAAATCAACCAAAGATACCCTATACAAATTACCACATTATTATATTAATATAAACAACATAATCTCAAAAAAATAAAAAAAAGCTGTAACGAGGCAAACTTCGTGACTAACCTCAGAGCTCCTATGTTTACATATATATATATATATATATATATATATATATATATATATTTCTTTGGGGGATTACGTGGAAACATACCCTTTGTTAGCCTAAGTATGCAAGTGTGTGTGTTTTGTGCATTGTGTGTGCTAACTGTCCCAGCAGCTCTCCCTCTCTCTCTCCGTCTCTCTCTCCCTTTCTCTTTGTGTTAACGTGAAGACAGTCTGACTCAGTACTTTTTCTTTTTTGCAATTTGGTGGCCTGCTTCCTTGTTTTCCTTTTTTTCACTCTATTTTTTTCAATTGCTTTTAGCGTAATTGCAGAGAATTCCCACAGGTAGGCCAAATAACTGTAGTGCGCATCGAACTCGCGAGTTTTGGCCCCCATTTTTTTGGGAGGCCTAACCGCAGCAATATTTGCCAGTTGCAGAGTTGCCTATTTCAATTAAGTTGCTCTGCATTTTGATTAGTTTTTAACATTTTAGCCTACAGCGGCAAACGGTCAAAAAATAAACACACACACGCACACACACGCACACTTTCGTCCACTCGCTGCCCACTTGAACTCAATCAATCAATTAATCAATAAAAAAATTCAATCAACTTCAATTGCTGGCAGTTAGCTAACATGAGGATAAACTTGAAAGGCAACATAAAAAAAAGGTAGAGTATGGCTTAGGCTGGGCAAACAGCTTCAATTCATTAACTCAAACGTTTTGCCAAAGCCGAAAATTGCAAAACTGTGAAACGAGCGCCGATCCACTGAAAGAAAACTGGTATAATATATATAAGAATATGAAGAAAAACATTGTGCCTAAGCGTGAATAATAAAGAATGTTGTGGGAGAAGCACAAAAAGTACATATAAGAATTTAAATATATGATTATTGATTGATAAGATTTTATAATAATATATGTATGATAGACGATCTTAAGCTGTAGGTTTCACAATTAAAGCAACAAGTTCCAGAAGTCGATCATATACACTAATTTATTTATACTAATTTATTGAACAACAATTTTAAAAAATTTAAAAAAAGCTCTTACAATATTAAGCACTGTTAATAATAAGTGTTGTAAAATTTTAAATTAAATTTAATAATTATAAGTAATGAAAAAGAAATTTAAATTAAATTTAAACCATCTTTGCCTTTTTATGCTTTTTTCCGATTATGAAATAACAAAATGTTGTGCACTCATTTTGTTTCAGTGTATAGCTAAATTGAATAGCTGCAGATTTGAACAGTGTCTGAACGTTAAAAGCTTCCAGCGCTTTTCTATCGAGGCATAAAAATTGTTTTGCTTTTCTTTGTGTGGACAAGTTAGGAGAGGAATTTTCTCTGTGTGAAAGTGTCGACTGTCGTTATTTGTTGTTGTTGTTGTTGTTGTTGTACGCGTGTAAAAATCACATTTTAAAGCAGGTCTCTGTCTCTGTCTCTGTCTCTCTCACTCCTGTTCGTTTGGGGCCGGACGACAGTTGACGAGAGCCGCACGCATTGAGGCGTGGGCACTTTTGCGTTTTCCCCATTTCGAGCGGCCAAACAACCAAACAACCAGTTGGACGGTCGGTCTGACAGACTGACTGAATGACTGACAGGCAGGCGGGCGCATTTATTTTATTTCAGTTTGTTCTGGCAGTGCATAAAACTGTTTTTAACATGCTGTTTGTTGTTGTTGTTTTTTTGTTGTTTTTTTTGTTTTTTTTATATACATAGCGAGTCCTTTTTATGCCAAATGTAAGCTATCTGCGCACAGGCAAAAGAAGAGACTAGGGGGCCGGGGGTAAAGGGTAAGGCCGAAAGCTGCTAGCCGGCTTGGACAAGCAGATTTAAACCGTTACGGTTTACCTGACACCAGACCCAATATACATATACAAAATATATATTTATATGTGTGTATTTGTATATTTGTCTGCTTGCATGTGTTTAAATAAAATGTTCTTGCACCAAACAGGACATCACCGCACTTTGCGAAATCACAGACAGACAGCTGGGCAGCAGAGTGTACAGTCTATAGATAGAAGGGGAAAGGGGCGTGGGCGGGGGCGTGGCCAGGCTGAATAGGTAGCTGGCAGATAAGGCGAGCGACTCGACGCAGCTCACATTGATTTCAACAGACTCTGTAGAAAAATGCACATAAAAGCTGTTCCGGCACAAGCTTAAAATTATATATAAAAAATAAGGAAAAAGGAAATGAAAGGCAAACAAACGAGATCTGTTTTATGGCAACTAAACGAATATTAAATACCCTTACATAACTTGCCATATATAAGAAGCTGCTTTAAATGCCCCAAAATAATTTCTAATAAATAGATTGATTTTTGCATTCATACTTAAACTCAAGGCTTTTAAATATTAAATCATAGAGTAAAACTTGTGTATAAATATTTAATTATTAATATTAATATTTTGTAATATATGAAATTATATAAAAATAATTTAGTAATATATATAAATAAAAATTGCATATCATCAGCTTATAGCTCAACATTATTATTAATGAAAATCTAATTTGTGGTAATAAGAATATGAATATATATATTTGATTTTAAATATATTTTTGTAACAAATTGAATTTTTCCATTAATGAATTTGAAATCAATAAGCTAATTTATTATATTAAATATATAAATGGGTATCTAAAAAGTTTTTTGCGATTATAAGAATGTTGTTCCTAAAGAAACCTTTATTTAAACACTATTCCAGCTTTATTCCCATAAATTGCCCACTTGTGTAACAAACAGCTTTACAAAAGTATTAAACCCTTTTCCGACAGCTGTTGGTTAAAAACCTCGGCAAGTGCCGCCGTTTTGGCCGCTTCAAAGGCCGAAAAAAAAGCTGGGTAAGTTACATAAAATGCTTTTCGCATTCACGGCAAATGGCAGAGCTCTGCATTTTATTTACATGCCGGGGACAACGATCTAAGCGACAAATAAAAATATAAAAAAAAATATAAAAAAAGAGAGAAAGCATTAAGAAATTGCATAGCAATTGAAAATGGCGCTGTCAAAGAAAGGACAAACAGCAGGACGAGATGGTTTTGGGGGTGAGGGGGAAATGAAATCCCTCCCTGGAGCCATGTCATACATTTAATTAAAATCGAGTGCAGCTTTGATGTCGACCGCTGTCCAGGATCTGGCCATGAATGCACCGCGAATCCGACATTGATTTATGCGGCACACACACACAAACACAATGAAAAGGACAACGCAGGACAAAGAGAGAGGAAAGGCGCCTCAGGTAGAAATGGCTTGAATTGGTCAGCGTTAAGTTCGATTAAGCTAAGCGAAAATAAATTACACAATATTATGGCTAAATGGCCGCCAAATTTGTATGTGTGTGTGCGTGTGTGTGTGTGTGTGTGTGCTCCAGGGAAACGGCAATTTGTTGCTGAGCGGATCGAAGGACTTTACACACATCCTCGCACACCCACTTAGCCAGTCTCTGGAGTCGCAAGCGTGCAAAGTTTCGTGCCGTAATCAATCATCAATTACGATTAAATCCATCAGGAATTATGCGTTAAATTGATTGAAAGTCAGTTCGCACATTTTGCCCAGCAAAATTATGGCACGAAATCAACCCCGATCAATCCCGCAGCGCTAAATCAATAAAACTGTTGCACGCGGCCAATCGCGGCTAATGCTAATGCTAATGCTAATGCTGATGCTAATGCCGATGCTCATGCTAATGCCAAAGTCAATGCCTTTGAACGTAATCCGGCCAACAGCTTTGGGCCAAGCCGGTTGCCAAGCAACAGACAAATCGAGACTTGCAACTTGCCTCTCGATATTTACGCTGCTGCTCAGAAATACAAATATTTTCTGAAGCTTCGGCAAATTGCAACGGTTGCAACAAGCAAAAAAAGGTTGCTGTCGAGCCTAATTGACTGCACAATACTCTGTTTGATCTTAAGCTGATAATTAGAGGTTTACTTGTTGATTAAATTTACTTTTAAGCTGATTGTCGTGTCTGTATCTTAAGAGAAGCTCTATAATATGATATATATAAATCGATCTTCATATCTATACTAAAGGATCTAGCAAAACTTGTTATACCTCAAATATATTTTTATGCTAATCAAAATACTCTAAAATCAAATGTATTTCAAGATATTCTTAATGCTTCGCTTATTATAAAAATTAAATAAAATAAAATAAAATAAAATAATATAAAATAAATTATTCAAATAAAATAAAATTGATAAACAAATAATATAAAATTACACGATTCACGATTTAAAATTAGGTTAACACATTTAAATAAAAAAATTGATTGTGGCTACTCTAAATACAAGATACTTAAGCTAAGTAAAATAAAGCACCAAATTCTAAACATATATATAGATTTGCACTATTTATACATAGTTTGATCTGCACACTTTAACAGCTGCGTCTATAAACAAATAAAGATGCCCAGTTTAAGCTCTCCAACTTTAAAAGCGTAGACAAGCACATTACTCAAACCAAATACACCCGCTAGCAGCTGTGTGTAAACAGTGTAGGGAAAAACTGCAAATAGCAATTTTTGCTCAGCTGTGCACCCTAACACAGGCCGTCTTCGTTCTTCGTCCTGCGTCCTGCACAGCCTTGTCCAGGGCTTCAATTGACTGCAATAATTCTAAGAATAGTGTAAAGTGCAAGTGCGAAGGCTGCTGCTGCCTGCCCCTGCCCCTGCCCCTTCCCCTTGCCCCTTGTCCGCTGTCTGTCAGGCTGGCAAGTAATTTATTTATCAAGTTTCAAGCTGCAGCTTGAAAACTTAATACCAGCTCCAAATTGAATGCAACGCCGAGACAGGCCTTAAGATAGCGACCAACGGCAAATGCAGCCGGAGCTTTTCCGCGCCCAGAGCAACATCCCCCACCCCATTCTCCACCCCCACCCAACTGGCAAATAAGCAAAAGCACAAAAGCTAAAAGGCTCACCGAAGGTGACTCCAATCAAGCCATGTTGATCGCCTGGCAGAGAAAACCGGGACGGAGACCCTCAAGCTGTGATTACGCACCTCGTAGGAAATAAGCTTCAAATATAACTTACGTAATACTTTTGTGAGGTTAAATTAAAGTTAGTTTACTTTGAGTTATTCTTTTTAAATATAATATAAAAATATATATATAGAAATATTTAAGCATATTTTGATATTGCCTTGGAAGTCTGTATTCATCAAATGTGGATGCTACTTAAAGCGTTGTAAGATTAATCAATAAATCAATAATCATTCAATAAAAAACTAAAACAGACGAAATTAGGCTCAAACATAATCCAAATAGAAACATTATAAAATTGGTTGCAGTTGGCTATAAATATATATTTATTATAAATAATTAATGTTATCAGATTGCGAACAATATACAAAAAAAAAAATAATAATAATGAAAAAGATAATAATAAGATAATATTCATAAAAAGGTAATAATAATAAAATAGATAATAATAAACTTATAAGATAATCACAATTAATAAATGTAAAATGAAATGGATCATTTTGAAGTTGAACATTGTAGATTTCATAAACAATGTTTAACATTGCAAACAAAAAAACAAAACTCTTAAACTAAATACCATAAAAAAACATATGTAGTTTTTATTATTCGTATTCTTTGCTTTTATTATTCTTGATTTAAGTACACAATTCCTGGTTTACTTCTATTATAATTAAAAATTCTTTTACCAAGGTCTAACCAATTACTGAAAAGGCTTCCTTTTTCACTTTTCAAACAAAAGTTATTGCTAAAAACATTTTTTTTTATTAAAACACATTATTACTTTATGAAAAGTAAGGCTTTATTTTATATTTGGAGTACCGACAACGAATGCAAAAAGTTTAGAGAAAAAAGAGAACTCTTTCTGCATTTGATACAACATTTAAAGATAGGTTTTATTCATTTATTCATTTACCTATTTATGTAAAGCTGGCTTACAAATATAATTTAAGAGCAAGCTGGGCAAATTGTAGCTATTTTTTGGAATTAAATTATAGTTAATTAACTTGAGTAGTATTTGAAATTTATGCATATTATTATATAAGACATACTTAAAAGTCAGACATATCAATCTAGTCCAAATCAATCGAAGGCATAATATAAACATATAAAATCTATTTGATGAGTTCACAAATATCCAATACAACAATTTGCCCTTTACAGCCATTTTTAATAAATACAAACTATACAAAATATGTTTAAATATGTGGCTGATGTATTCAATTTAATCAATTGAGCAGCCAGGACTTTTATGGCCTTCCAACTTGGTCCAACAACAATAACTGAGCTATTGATTTTGGCGAATAAAGTAAATATTTGTGTTGACAGCTTTTACAAAAAAAAAAAATAATAATAAAAGGACGAGCTCGTCAGCAATGTTATTGCTTATTATAAAAACAAAAGCAACTGTATATACTGATATATATGTATGTATGTATATTAAGTACACATTGTCTCTGTGCGCATATAAAACTTGGCTTAAACCGCAAAATGCAATTTCGCAGCGATTATGCGAAAGAGCTGCTGCAATAACTTGACAACACGGATAGCTGCTCACGCGTGAAGCCGACAAGGATGCGGTCCTGCAAGGACCCTTTGGCTTTGGCTTTGTGCCCTTTTGCAATGAAATTTCATTTAATCCAGTTCAGAGAAAAATCAAGTAAAAAAAACCAAAAAATCTGAACAACTATTCTATGACACCGTTTTTGAAAGAGCTTGTTGTCTATTCTATTCAATGGCATTCATTGCATGCATTCATAGCGTGTATTCGCGAATATTGCGAATGCCAGCTGTGAGTAGTCTAATCGAAATCAACAAATTGAATATAAATAATTGATGCGCAACTATATTTTTACACACGCCAACAATGGCAACAATAAAGTGTGACAACAACACACTCAAAAGGTGTGTGTGAAAGTGTGTGTGTGTGTACATTGATTGATTTGCCCTTTTGCTGTTGTATTTTCTATTCAGTTTGCGGCAAATGCAATTTCAAGGTTGCTGTGGAAAAAAGTGTTGCCTGCTTTTGAGGGCAGAGGCTCAATTAAAATTTTACGCCCATTTGCATTTGCAGCACACACACCACAAATGCATATACATATATATGTATATATATAGAAGAGCCTAGCACTTGAAGGGTCCTTCTCGTTGTTGTTGTTGCTGTTGTTGTTGTTGTTGCTGCTGCTGTTGCCAGGCGACTGGCAGGCACAAGTTGAGCTTTTGTTGAACAACTTTAAGCGATTAAGTGCCTTGCCTCAGGGGCATATGCAACCATGTGTGTGTGTGTGAGTGTGGTTTGAGTTGCACATATGGCAAGCAGATTTAATGAAACGGAACCCATTGCATAATTGAGTTAATGCTGCCCGGGCAAACCTTGGCTCAAATGCTGTTTAAATGCTGCTAAACCAACTACGTTGCCAGGGCCTTAAATGTGAGCACTCTTACTTGGTAGCATCGGGTTTAGTAAATTTAGACCGCAAAACACACACAAAACAAAAAACCGCACAAACAGTTCCCAGACATTTTATCTAATTGGAAAGGCATTTCATATTTCCATTCAGTATTTTTTTTTTATTTTAAATTCTTTTACATTTATGGCTGGTAAATTTTTTTGTAGTTTATTTGATTTTTTGTGACAATATAGGGCAGGAATGGATGGAATTGCTCTTTAAATTTTTACAAAGAATTTATATATGTATATAAACTTAATAAATATTTGAGATTTCCTTTCATCTGACATTAATTTAGTTTTTATGAGAAAAACATTGTTGGCTTTTAAGATTTCCCAAGCAAATTTGAGAATCACATATGACATTATGTGTTTAATATAGCAACAAGATATCATTTATGTTAAATAACTTAAGCATTTTGGCTGTCACAGAAACTATCGGTAGAAAATTTGGTATTTCTATAAACAGTATATAAAAACTATTAAATAATATACTGAACAGGAATATAATATTTAGACTTTAAATTAAGCATTTTATTTTTAAAATTTTTTAAGAATTATTAACTCTTTACAAAACTTGTTATTAGTTTATAAACTTTGACTAACACACTCCAATCGGTCAACTTGAATTTGTTTAAAGTGCTTCTAACTATTTTGTCTCCACCCCTATTGTCTATATAGATAACAATATATCATATTCGAGATATTTATATATGTCCAAATGCTCTTAAGAGCCACATGCTTGAAACAGTGTCAGCAATTGTAATTGCAACTTTTATATACATATATAAATATGTATATATATTTATACATATCTACATATTTGCTTGCTGTGCTTACTGCCTCCTTGTGTGTGTGTGTGTGTGTGTATGTTTATGTTTGTGTTTGTGTGTTGTGCCCGCCCGCACGAGCAATTTATTTTTTATTAGCGCTTTTGTTGCCGCTTTTGCCACGCAAAAAGCGAACAAAATCAACATGCGAAATATGTTGCATATTTTACAGAGTGCCAAAAACAATTGTGAGAGCAGCAACAACAACAACGGAAGCAACAATGGCAATAACTAAAAGGCGCAAAATGAAATATGCAACAAAAGAGCGTAAAACATGAAAATAAATTGAAAAACAACGCGCGGAACAGTCAAAAAAAAATAAAAAAAAAAGCACAAATAATAAAAAACCAAAAAAAAATTGAAAAGTAAAACAAACAGAATATAACAAAAATATACTCGGTTAACAAATTGCAACAGATATTAGAGGCGAAGTCTAATGCAACAGACTGTCAGGCAGCGAGACAGAAAGACAGCCAGACAATGGCCCCGTCTTTCTGACAACGAATTAAACAAAATCCAACTGGATATTGTCAAGCAATACAAACACTAACACACACACACACACACATTTCTTTACATATATATAAATAGAAGGGCATGTGCTTTCCACTCTGCTTACAGCAAATGCAATGAAGTGCAACTAAACCCAACAAAAGAACATAAAAAAAAACAAGAAGTACAACATCATGAAAAAAACACAATTTTAAATGCTGCTGAAGTGTTTGACCGACTATTAAATACTCTGGGGTAATAGTTAGGCTAAGCTGGAGACTTTCATATAAATTGTTTGCAATTTTCTTTTACTTATAAGGCAAAATTCCAATATCAAAAATAGTTCCTTATGTTTTCAGCTTATTTCTTAAGCAGCTAAATTTAAATATCAAATTTTATTTATTTATTTAAAAATAATATTCATACTCATATCTTAATAACAAATTTTAATATTCTAAATTTTAAGTTTCGTTTTAAATATATTTGTATAAATTTAAATCAAACTTTTGACCTAACTTCTAATAAAAATATGAAGGAAAAATTGACTTATTAAATGTTTTCTTTTTAATTATATCAAATGGTTATGAATGTAAAATTTTAAATAAAGATCAGAGTTTATAGATTATGGAAAATGGCTCAAAGGTAGTATTAAAGTTTATTCTGACATATCTAAAAATTTTTTATATAACTAACAGTCATATAACTAAAATTTCTTTATGCAAGTAAAATTTTTTTTAAGAATATTTTCAAGCTAACAAACTTATAGATATAATTTAACTTTATTTGTAATTTTTAATGAATATTTAATATAGATAAAGATATAAAAGTAATGGAAGTCGTGGCTGCCACTCTTTCTAATGGAAGGGTATACGGCAAAGACATTCGCAATGTGCATCGATTTTGTACAGTGCCGAAAAGAAGATGTTGATGAAGCAGAAGAAGCAGCCCAAAGAAGCTGTGACTGTGTTTGCACCACCAGCGAGTGTGTGTGTGTGTGTGTGTGTGTGTGAGTATGTGTGTGTGTGTGTGTTTATGTTGTAGCAAAGCGTAGTGAAGCGTGTTGCAGTGCAATGTTTGGTGAAAGGGGAGCGGAGGGGAGCCGGGGGGGAGGGGCCGCTGCAGGGGCTTTCATATTTCCGGCTGCCTCCTGAGCCAGGACAATTTTTAAAAATTCAATTTTGTTGAACATCGAAGCGGTTGACTGTGTCTCTGTGTGTGTGTTAGTGTAAGTGTGTGAGTGTGTGTGTTGTCTAATATAAAAGATGCAACTACGAAAATTGCCTTTTTGCGGCGCTTGTCGTAAGACCCGCAACTCTTTTCCCCCCTTCCCGCTTACATTGGCTTGTAAAGAGTTCAAGTCAACATAAAACAAAATAAACCTAAGAAAATATATATATAGTGTACTTACATATAAGCTAAAGACATATATATAAATGGAGCCTGTGGGTGTAATTCAGCTGCTAGCGTTAAAGTTGAATATATTCCAAAAAAGGATATTGAAGAAAATGCAATTGAAAAACGTTAGGACAACAATTTGTGATGAGATCGAAAAAAAAAGACACAAGCACAATAAAAAGGTATAACTCAAATACACACACGCAATCTGGCACGCCCACACACACACAGTCAAGAAGGAGTAAACAACAACAACAACAACAACAAGGACACACAATGAGGATGCGCAGCTGTGTTGATTTCTAATCCTTAATATCAAATCTATACAATCAATTTGTGGATAGACTGAGGAGGGGAATGAAGGCGATGCTGAAGGGGGCGTGGCCCCATACGTGACAACGCATTATTATTGCTGACTATAGCTGACAATGGAGGGCTACGCACAAATCGCATATGGATTTCAATTTTCTGCATAGATAAGTCTGACACATGGCAAAAATGCAGCGGAAAATAATATGAAAGTCACCTTTCGGGCCGCCGTAATACATCATTGTGTGTGTGTGTGTGTGTGGGTGTGTGTGTGTGCGCCGTCATATCAAATGAAATGCATTGTCATGCCAACAAGCCGAGAGCCAACAACACAGCACACAGAATCCAGTTAACAGAACCCAACAACCAGTTGCTACACTTGAAGAAAAGGGGAGTGCTTGTTGCTTGATTTATTAGAAGAGATTTAGAAAGTAAGAAAATGAAACAAATTAAATGTATATAAAATGAAATTAAAAGTGGCAACAAATTTGTATATTTTAAAAGCAAGTTTTAAATGTTTTCCAATAGAAATTCATTCTTAATAAAAAATTAAACCATCTTTTTAATAAAAAATATAATGGGTGAAAACATTTGCATATTTAATAAGAAGCTTTAAAATTCGATGTGTTGTAATATAGAATTGTTTTAAATCTAATTAAAAGATAGATATGTAGAGAGATATATAAATAGATAAATATATGAGTAGATTAAAAGATAGATAGTTAGACTTTAAGCAAAAGTACACATTGGGAAAAAGTTATTTATTATCTTGACTATTTTTCAAGCTAAAGAATAGTAAATAAAAGAAGAAGAAAATAGAAACTATTTACATATATCCCGGAACATTTCTCAATTAAATATAAGAAATCTGATATAACAATGTTGATTGCTTAAACTATTCATTTCAAGTGTCAGAAAATACTAAAAAGCAACATTTTTTAGACCATAAAATCGGCTTTTGAATATTCCTGATTACTTTTTATATATTTATACAAATTATACTTATTTTATATTTTTACAAATTATACAATTCTTACTTCACTCACTTCCTTCATCATTCTTGCTCACAAAATATAACGTTTTTTTTAAATATATTTTTAATTAAAGTTTATGTAATTATTAATTCAATTTGAATACATAGTTCAAGTATTCAAGTATCTCTGAATGGAATGGAAATAATCGCATTCTATAATTAAATCAATTCCTTAGGTATGTTCACCTTAAAAAAAGTTTTTTTAAATAGTTTCTTAAACAAACAAAAAAAACTTCACTCTGCTTGGTTTTTTTTTCAATTTCTAAACCTTTGTCTTCAAATTTTCTCACAGTGTGTTTGGGTCCAAGCACAGTGAAGGCAACTAAACAAATAACGCAGTATTTTTGACATCAACGCCATGTCCTGACTGTAATCTGCGTAGACACACACACACACACACACACACAGAGAGAGAGACTGGAACACACACTCGCTTGCACACACATTTATTAAGGGCTCGTCCAGCTGGCGACTGATGTATGGGCCAGGTCAACAGCCGGGCGTATGGCTAGAAAAATGAGCATACAAAACGCCTGCCCATATGTCAGCGCACTGTGCAAATAACTATAAATTGCACTAGCTAAGGCTAAAGGGGCGTGGCATCCTTGACCCTTGAACTGCCGCTAAAGGAAGCGCATCGAAATTCGACTTAACAAAACGATTTTCCAACTGCGCTGAGCTTTAAGCATTTGAATACAGCGGAGACATTTGGACAGATTTAACGAGTCAGGGAAAGGAGAAGGGGGCGTGCCTGCGGGAGAGCGTTAAAAAGGATTTACGCAAGTCTGTAAAAGGAAGGAGCAGATAATGTCAATATTAGTCGCCTGCATAATGTACAATAAATGGCAAAATAATACAAAGGAGCGAACGCGCAGTTAAAGGCCAAAAAAGGAGCCGAAAACGCAGCTCTGCCTGGCCAAAAAGGACAATGGCAACAGAAATCAATAGCATTCACCAGCCGCAAGGCGAGCACAATGAAAAGCATATCCTTACACACACACACACACACACACACACAGACAGAGAGAAAGGAGCTGCTCCCAACAAAGTGTAAAGCGAAATATTTCGACATTAAGCCGGATGTCAAATAAAATATAAATTTGTCAGTTATGGCTTCGTCCTTTGGGCCTCAGCTGTGTGCGTGCGTTTGTTTGCCTCGTGTTTGCGATTGTGTATTAAAAGCAACCTGAGATTTAATGCCCCCTGTCAAAAGATATAGTTACCTGATCTTGAGCAATAACAACAACAACAACAACTAAAATGAACAAAATTTGATCTGAATGTAATTTATTTCTTAAAGTTTACTTTTGCACAATAATTTTGTGATTTATGTGTGAAGAAAATTTGTGTTTAAGTACACTTATTTTTTATGTGTAGCATTCCTATTATTAAACTTTTAATGCGATTTAAAAATCTAGTAAAAACTGTTACGTATTTTTAGAAATAATTATTCAGGGACTTATTTTTTGTTTTAACTTTCAATTGGTTGTCAAAGCTTGAGTTGTTTTAATAGATATATTAAAGATATATATTTTTAGGTACATATATCCAAAATTTTCATGGTTAAAAATTCTCATAATAACATTACCGAACTTATTTAAAATTCATTTATTTATTTTAAAGTGACTTTTTTCAAAGTTTCTGTTCCTAATATTTCATGAATTATATTTAAATATTAAATAGTGCCTTTTAAAAGTTAATATAATAAGTGATAAATTTATATATATATTTATTATAATGATATAAAATATAATAATAATATAAAATAATAATAAAAACGACACTAAAATCAGCTATAAAAAATATGCATGAATTTTTTAATTATTTTTTCTTTTTTAAACATTTTACTTTGATATTTACTTTGCATAATAACTCAAACAAGATTATGCAAAAAGAAATTCATTGCTAACACAAACCAAATAAAATGAACAAGACTTTATTCGGTAAGGAAAAGGAGTTTCCTATCAAGATGAAAGGATATTCCCTTTTTATTACCAGCCCTCGATTCACAATCAAATTTCATTGCTTTTAATCAATTCCGATTTTCATAAGGAAGCTTAAGTATTATTCTGATTAATATATACTTCATAGAGTCTTTTTATTCAACCCTCAACTTCTCAGGTGTGCCCTTCTGTTGAGGTACATGTACTTTGTAGGGTGTTTTGTCTCTACCCTCAATTTCTCTCGTAACCAAATCGATATACCCTTGGCAGAGGCCGCATGACAAAGCGCATTTTTGGGGCACATATTAATCAGTTTTGTTAACGCTATTGTGTTTTAGGCATTTTATGAAAATTAAAAAGGCAACAAAGCGAAAGGCAGCAGCAACAGCAGCAGCAAGAAAAGCATTACATTACATTTAAAAATGTATCAAAATGTGCGCACATCATAAATTTTGGCAAAAGCTCAATAAATAAAATGAAATAATAACATTTTTATTGCACTCAATGTGAGTTGGGCCTGCCAGGCCAGAAAGCTTTCAATACCTCGCAAAAGTTTGCCGCGGCTTTTCCTTTTTGGGTCCTTTAGCTGCTTTAATGGATGCCATCATAAATTATTAGATTGCTATTTGGTTTTTTATTGTTTCACCCGCGATTGAGCAAACGAAAGCAAAAGGTTTTTTTCTTACCAACGAGCCTAAACGCAATTATTATTACTTTTAAAGCATTTTTCTTCTCTTGCTTTCTTTTTTTTTTTGCCATTTTCCTTTTTTATATGCGCACTTATTTCCTGGCCACACGATTTCGCTATTAACAATCCCGGGCAATCCAACAAAGTAGCGCTGATTTTTATGAATATTATATAGAGGCGACACTCTGCCACAGATGGTAGGGGGAAAATGTGGGAGAGGGGGGCGTAGGGGGGCGTGTTACCTGTAACCAAAAGTTTCGGCCAGCAAATTGCGCCTGGCTCAGCATATTTTTCGTTAGCGCGAAGAGGGCGGAAATTGTTAAAACTGTAATTGCTAAACGAATTTTAATGAGCTCATTAATTTGATAAAGGGATTTACACCGTGTTGCGGTCTTGAGCGCCGGCGCTGACGTCGCCAATCGTCGACCAAATAATGTTGTTGCTCTTGTTGTTGTTGTTGGTGTTATTAATGCGGTCGCCCAGGACTGTCTATGAGGGGCGCGTATTAATTAAAAATTGTTTTTTTTTTTAGACCATCTGTTGGCTGGTTAATCAAATTGTTGGACGTGTCCTGCAGCAGCAGCCAAAACTCAAACGGATTCGAAAGCACAACAATAAAAACATGTTGCGAAAAAAAAAATATATATATGTATATATATGCGCAAAATTAAATAAACGAAGCGTAAGAGATACGCAATGCCAGCAACAGGATGCAGGATGCAGCTGTTCCACACTCACAGTTTCGCATACACAGTTACAGATATGGTCACACTGATAGGCCAACACATAAACAATGAACAAACACACACACACACACAGACAGACAGAAGATACATTCGCCTGTAAACTGAGAATGATAGCAGAAGTTGTTGTTACATTTTTTTTTTTTTGTTTTTTTGTTGGCCTGGTCTGTTCTGACTGACAGACACGTTTACAGTTGGAGTGGCGGCCACTCGAAGCCCGAAACGAACTCATATGTTGTGGGCTCTTTTTTCTCTTACTTTTTTGGTTTGTTATGTTTGTTGCCCAGTTCATCACGTGGCAAGAAACTGCCAGCAAAAAACAACAAATAAAAAAAACAAGTAAATAAAAGCAACAACAATGTGCATAAAACGCTTTTGGGCGTCAAGACAATCAAATGTCAGCTAGCATTTCGGCAATTCAGCTTGTTGTCCTCCCGTCCCCAGTAACAAACTGTAAACGCGTTGATAAGCGCACAAAAACCTAATTGGATTTCATTGAATTGAAGGCCGAACTCGGTTCTATATATAGATATATACATATGTATATATATGTATATGCACTCATGCGGCAGAGATTGGCCCGCGGCGGACAAAGCTGAAAAGCTGTGCACAATAAGCGGATAATTTTAAGATATTTTTTAAAAATATATGTATGTATATAGATTAGTGAAAGTTAAATATATTACAGTAAGCTAACGATTATCGCAGAAAATCCTAAAAACCAAATATGTTTGCTGAGTTATTAATAAATCTAAAAACAATTTGCTATTTATAATAACATTTTTTGTTCCACGAAACTTTTTTGATATGAAAGTAATCATAAAAAAGTTTGTTAGTTAAGAAGAAAACAGAGAAAGAATCATCCTAATTAAATTTAAATAACAATTAAGGGTGAGGACATTATATCGATACATTGGAAAAAAAAACTTGATCACTTGTTAGAACCTCGTTTTTGTAAAAGAAAAATTTCATTCTAAAAATTTAAATTGAATTTAATTTTTTTGTTAATAATTAATATAATAAACTTTATTAAACTGAAGTAAGGAATATATAATCTTAATAATGTATATATGGCATTCAATATAGCTTGGATTAAGTAATTATTTTTAAATATATTTTTATTAATACATGTCAAAAACAAATAGAAAAACTTTTAGTATATATTAAAATTGAGCTCAGTACAAAACATAATTAACTGGAATTCAAACTAACCTGACTATGTATTAAAAGCATTTATTAATTTGTTTACTATTAATAAAGAAAGTGCAAATTTTAATTCAAATAATATCAATTTATATTTAATTATAGCTTGTAAAACGCCTTTCATACTTGCCCTATATTTTCATTATTCAAATGTTCAATTCAAGTATTTTCCCCATTATGTATTGTAACTTTTATCACGTTCACACCCTTACCCCAAAACACAATAAATATTTAAAGAGTTTTCCCCACTGAAGTGCTCTAATTTTGCATTTTCCACGACAGCAGCGGGAGTGGGAAAAGCGACACTTTTCTCGTTTAGAGCGACAATTGAAGTCATATTCGAGCGGGTTATCGGCCCGCAAAAGACGAGCACAATTTGAGCTCGACGGAGTCGTAAAACCATTTAAATTCATACAGCTCCAGATAGAAGATACTTTTCTGTCGGTGTGTGCGAAAGAAAGGTGGGCAATGTGGGCGTGGCTCGCCCAAAAACGACAATAGTGTGCAAATTGTTGGCGCTGTTTAAGCAAATGTTGTAACGAAAATAAAATGCAAAATAAAATGCAAAGCAAAACAAAAGTGTCGCAGGTGCGACAACAACAACAACAACAACAACAAAGACGGGGAAAAAATTAAAAAGTAAAACAATAACAAAAAACAATAAAGATAAAAA
Organism: Drosophila lacertosa; assembly: GCA_004143845.1. Lineage (NCBI taxonomy): Eukaryota > Metazoa > Arthropoda > Insecta > Diptera > Drosophilidae > Drosophila > Drosophila lacertosa. The sequence goes on from SCDZ01000332.1 coordinate 178,578, forward strand.
TAATATTTACAGGGCGACAGTTTTGTTGTCATTCTGTTAATGAATGTGCAAATATGCAATTCCATAAATGTTTTACCAGCAGCAACAAAAACCATAACAACAACAACAACAAAAGCAACTCGGGAATATTGCAATTGCAAGGCATTTTTCATTTTTGCTTCAATTTAATGAGCAACAACTGTACCTGTTGTTATTGTTGGCTGGAAGAAAGGACAGACACAGCTTTTCTGGCAAATGACGAAAAAGGATTTCTGTGCAAATTACGCAGCCGAATGTTGCCCGGGCGCCAAGTCAAACGATAAAATATTCAACAAGCGCCCAGCAGCAGCAACAACAACAACAACAATGAAAACATTAGTAACATTTGTTTGAATTAAAATGAAAACGTTGACAATCTTTGTGACTTTGAAACCCAAAAGGCAGCAGCTTGCTTATGTTTATACACTCAGAGAAAAGCGCACCGGAAATCAAACAAATAAAGTGTCTAAAAGTGGAACAAGTTTATTTTAATTGCCATTAAAATGAAATTCGTGCTTAAAACAAATTTTTTCTTTATTACAAATTATATTAGAAAATCGAATGGAGTCTAAAAAGATTAAAGGAAAAATAAATTTTAAAGCTCTACAAATCTTTTAAAAATTAATTTATATATAAGTGAACCTTAGGCTCTATTAATTTTTATAAGGGAAAAGCTTCATATTATGCTAAAGAATATTTATTTAAATTTATTTTTAGTTCTTTGATGCATTAAAATTATTATTGGAATTTTTTTAAATCCAAATTAAACTTTTTGCAACTTCTTATAATATTTATGCAAAATAATTATATATTTAAATGTGAGCTGAATATATTCCTTTTTTAAATATTTAGCAAACGTTAAGTATTTTATATAAAAACATAAACCTTTTGGGTTTTAAACTCTTATTTTATGCACTTCTTAACGTCAACATCATTTTATAGACAAAGAAGCTTTCTGCTGAAAATTAAATAAGTTTTAAAATAATTATATGTTAGCTTCTAAAATTCCTAAATTCTTTATCAGGCTCAAATTTAAAATTCCCTTCAACATTTTTTTTTGGAGTGTGGGCATTTGTGTGTGTTTGTGTGTGTGCTTTTAAATAGAATTAACATTCGTCTTGCCAGCAGCAACAGCAACAAGAACAAGAGCAGGCAACTCGTGTTGCCCCGCAGCTTGAAGCAAGGAGCGAGCAGCGAGTCCTGTGAACCTTTTGCGTAGAGCAGCAACAAAAAACATGACAGCAGATTTGCTTGGCAGCTCATTCATTTTGGGCTCGACTGTCAGGATGCCACCCCGTTTTTGGCGTTTTGGCCACGCCCCGGCATTTCATTTGTATTCGAAACATTGTGTCCTGCTGAACATTCTTAATTAGGTTAAATCTACTGTGTCGCACACACACCAAAAAGGATATATATCCCATTCAAGCTTCTTCTAGGTACACACACACACACACACACACACTCTATGTATTTTTCGCTTGTAGCCGTTTTTGGTATAATTTAGTTGCTACTCATATTTGCAATTTAAATCCCGGAAATTAAACAATTACAAAACTTTATCGGCTGCAATCAGGCGCAGAGTCCTGGCGCCCGCAGATCCTTGTTGACTGCAGGACAACACTTAATGGCAACATGTGTGTGCGTGCGTGCGTGTGCGTGTGTGTCCTTGCGACCCACCCGAAAACAAAGGACACTTTACAACGCCAACACATGTGCGCCAATGGGTTTGAATATGTTATGGCCGCAACAAGTTCAGGCTGCCTGAGAAGCGCATAGAGAGGCGCATGGAAATTATAGTGCCGGGGAGCAGAGGGCAGACTGAGCGTGTGTTAAGGAAGGGGAGTAGAAGTATTCGAGATGTTGCTGAGTTTGACTATATGGGAGCTTTGTTCTTGTTGTTGAAAGTATTGGACAGGACTTAAAAAGAGAAACTTTCCTCTAATAATGTGTATATATATTAACTATGATTGACTACGAAACTTAATTAAAAACCACAACGATAATCGTTGTACATTGTAAATAAATGTGAAGAGTCAAAGAAAAACTTAAAGAATATATATTTATATAGATATATAAAACTGATAATACTTTACTTTGTTGTAAGAAGAAGTTTTCTTTCTTTTTAATTTAAAGATAAATAGATTTGTGTTTATATAGTAAAAATCTGCCTTCTTTAATAAGTTTTAATCGAAAATATATCGTATAATTTCTTAGTTAAAAATCTATATTCTTTAATAAGTTTTAATCGAAAATATATCATATCATATTATTCTAATTTTTGTTTTATTATTCGAAAAAAATATTTATTCAATATTATTACTCATATTTATTTATTATTTTCCACAAAAAAAGTCATATTTTATATTTTATACACCTACGATTCATTTTTTGTACTATGAAAAAAAAAGTCACGTGCCCATCACTGGCCGAAAACAATTTTTGTTATGCCTTGAAACCTGTTTTATAAATGAACTGAAATTTAATTAAGCGCCTCTCTCATATTTCATTTTACGGGGGGTTGCCAAAACAAACTTGGAGACTGTCCACGCACACGTCTCAAACTCATTGCAGTCATCATCATCATCAGCATCAGCAGCAGCATTATGATTATGATTATGATTATGATTATGATTATGTTCATCAACATCGTCATCATCATCAGTTGGCACTCTGTGGCACATCACGAACAACATTAACGTCACAACTGACGCCGCTCAATTTCAGACTTTATATATACATATATATATATATAGAGCCCAGCAAACATTTTGTAAACTAAACTTCTCTTTTTTTGTTTTTGCGTATACCAAAAACATAGACCATATAGACGAAAGGACTCAGGACTCAGAACTCGGGGCTGCGGCTCGTGGCTCGTGGCTCTTGCCAGGCGCAAGCAAAACTTCAAAATTCTGGTGGAAATGTTAGACGGCAAGCCGCAAGAAGTGGCACTTGTGGCATAAACAAGCAGCGGCAGCGGCAGCTTCAGCGACTCACGCGATGCTGTTGCCAAAAAATTCGTTGTTCTTCTTCTTGTTGTTGTTGTTGTTGTGCGCCCCCTCAAAAAATTGTTGGCGCGTGCCCCGCCCCCTTTTTTGGTTTTTAGCTCATTTTGCCTGTCGTCGCATCAGTCCTTTATAATATGCTGTATTTATAGAGAGAATGGGGTATATTCGACTAGTTTATTATAATCTAAAAAATACTACAAATTCGGTCGCCTTTTTTCTTAATTTATTATACCATTATTATAAATTATAGTTTTATATCTGTTTACAAGCTTCTTCTTTCTATCAATGCAAATCAGCTTAAATTTAATCCCATTAAAGTTTCCTTAGCAGAGTATTTCGCAGTCGTTAATAATCTTTAATACTACGTCATCATATATATAATATAAATATATAGCTTCTAGTTTTTTAGCTGTTTATTTTAATCTTGACATAAAGTTTTTCTTATAAGCTTCATCTTTATTTCAATGCAAATCAACTTATCTTCCATTCCATTAAAATTCCCTTAGCAGAGTATTACGCAGTCGTTGATAACTCTTAAAAAGTCGTTTCAAAAAATGTTGCTCTTGGCCAAAATTGAATTTCATATTTCGTCGTGTTGGCCAACGTTCGGCTTTTTGAGCCGGCACCAACTGATAAGCCCAAGAACTCAAACAGAGACGAGTCGAAAACTGAACTATGTGTATCTAAGGAGTTTGCCCCGCTGCGGCCACTTGACGGGGCAAATATCATTTTTTGTTTTTTGTTAACGGTCATATTTCAGTGCATGTCCGTGACTCGTTTGGGTCGCTGTGAAAAATTTGCCTTGGCATATTTTTTATTTTTTTTTATTCTTGGGAAGGCATCTGTGTCTTAGACTCTTATGGGACACACGTGCAACATTCGTTTGCTGTTGCTTAAATCGAATTAAAAACTCATTTTGGCTTAACTTTAGCTTAGCTTGTTGTTGTTGTTGTCCGGTGATCCAGTTAAAGTCCAGCAAAATGGCAGTCAATACATTTCGCTTTTGCTTTTTATTGCTTTACTAGCAGAAAATCTGTTTTATTTGTTCTACTTTATTGTTGTTATTATTGTTGTTGTTGTTGGCAGGAGTAATTTAATGTCTATTGCATTTAAGCTAATATTTGAGTTGTTGCCCGTTGTTGTTGCTCGTCTGTTTTAATGTTATTTTTGTATGGCTTTTACGAGCTTTTTATTGCCGTTTTTAATGCCAGCGCCAAGCAGCGTCTGGTCACTTCTAGGACTACATAACAGTCACTAACTCAACCTGGTATCCACCCTCGACCAACTGTTGGCCGCTTTTAGTTGCGTTACCAATTTCATGATAAACTTTACTGCACTAATTTTCAGCCATTAAAGCACGCGGCGTATACGCAATTTTAATTATTTCTCTTTTTGTTTTTCTTTTTGAAGGGTGCGCTTAAATTACTTTATGTGCATTAAGTAGCAGACACGCACACAACCAAACACGTACTCACACACACACACATATATACTTATATTAACTCTTTGAGTCACTTTTGTGCATTAGTCACACTTGGCCGCTTACTTTGTGTTTTGTGCCTTATAAGTATTTATTTGTTTTTGTTTGCTTTTTGGCTTATACAGCTTCTTTTTTATTTTTTGTTCATTGTGGCTCATTGGTTTTGTTCATTTTAGGAGTTTGTAAATCCACACATCAAAGCCAAATTCATTCGTATGTTGTTTTAAGTTATTTCATTTGAAAGTTGACAATTTCTTTGGCATCTTAAATACCCTATTTAACATGGTAGATGGGCTTGATGCGAGGGTATTTTCAAAAGTGTAAAGCAACACGTAACTGAAGACATGTTTATGCCTAGTTTTCATTGATATGTATTTAAATATAACTTTTACCATATTTGCAATTTAAATTCTTTATTTTCATTACTGTGAAAAAATCAGTTAAATTAAAATAGACAATATATAAAAAAAAACCTTAAAACAGGCTATACTTAAATATGCCTCATATGTATTTAAATTTTACTTTAGTAGATTTGAAATCCAAGTTCTTAAATTTCGTTACTATTAAAAACTTTGTTAAATTTAGGATTTTATTTGTTTTGTTTATTTTTCTTTCCAATAATCACCCAGACAAAAAGAAGAGAGCAGAAAACAAAAGAAAACCTAAACACGGAGTATATTTTAAATGCAAAACTTTTCTTGTTTTTCTACAACAGATTTTGGGATTTTAATCAAATGCTTGGCATCAAAAGCTGACCAACTAAAAAGGGTCAAGAGAACAAACGAGAATGGCTTTGTTGGGGGGTTGGGTGGTTGGGGGGGTGGGGTCAAAAGCGCCAAACTAATTTGACACCGACGTTGGCCACACTAAACTGAGTGACGCACAGACTGTGCATAATGCTTATTACCCAAGTAATTTACGGGCAAAGTGGGCGTGTTTGCTGCTTCAAGGGGCCAACTGCTCTTTCATTTTGTTGCATGCAATTTGCAATCAGCAGCAGCAACGGCAGCAACGGCAGCAAACGCACATTAGAAGCCAGTGTTGGAAAATAAACAAAGTGAACTGTGTGAGTGACAGACAGACAGACAGACAGAAAGACAAGCAGACAGTCAGTAGAAGAGTGTGCGTGTACGTGTGTGTGTGTGTTGGGCGCGTTAAGTATGCAACAGTCTGTGCTTGCAACTTGCCGTGGCACAAGCACACACACACGCTAAATACTTAACACTTGCTTTGTCTGTGTGCGTGTGTGTGTGTTTGTGTGTTTGTGTGTTTGTGTGTTCGTGTCATGTTGCCTATTATGAATTGTGCAATTGTCGTCAACGCCAACGCGCCTCTCTCTCAACTCACTGTTGTCCAACTGACTGCACTCACTGTGCTCTCAACTGACTCTTTGACTGGCAGCTGCAGTCGCCGTCGCCGTCGCCGTCTGCGTTTATCTCTCTTTGCGCTATTCCTTTCACTGTTTGACGCATCCCGCTAACCACTTCCCCAACGTCCCCTACGTCTGTCCCCTCCATCCACTCATCGTCGTCATCATCATCATCATGTGCTTTGTTTGCCGCCGATGACGTACGCTGTCTGCTCTCTTTGCCATTTTTCAAACCATGCGCTTGACTTGCAAGACCCCTCAACAACAGTTGCTGCCGTCGCTGTTGCTGCCGTCGCTGTTGCTGTTGTAGTTGTTGCTGCTGTTGTTGCACTTCTTGTAAATGACTCTTCAACGTTTGTCGTATTTGTCTGGCAGCACTTTAAGTGCCAAATATTTTTACATTTGTTTACTGGCATTGCTGCTGTTGCCATTTGCATGCAGTGCACACACACACTTACACACACACACACTTACACACACACACAATTTGTCAAATGACGCATGTTGCCTGCTGGCAGCTTTTGTATTTGGCTTTGGTTTGCATTTGGTTTTGCCTGCTGCTATCAAAATTTATGACATGGCACTGGCACTAATTAGACCAAGTGCCCAAATCAGAAATAGCCCAGTTAATCAAGCGTACAAGTATTTAATTAAGTGTCCACAAAGCAATAACACGACAACTTGCTCATTAACAACAACAGCTGGAGGTGGTCTGTTATGACACTATAAATCTTGTTAAAAATAGTTTAATTTAGTTTTTTAATAATACAAACAGGTGTTAAAAATAACAAAAAAAATACTTATTTTAACATTATACAAATCTTAAAGACTGAAAATATTATACAAAAATAATTTTTGTAATTTGATATACCTAAATAAATAAATATTATAAAAAGAAATATAAAAAAATCTAGCCTTAATAATATTGAAAGTAAATGCTTTTGATTACAAATGAATCAAATTAAATCTAAAATAAATAAAATTTATAGGAAATCCTTAATATAAAATAATAATCATTGGTTTTAATAAAAATATTGGTCATGCAAAACAAAACTAAAAAACTTTCTTTTTAATGAAATCCCAAAATTAATATTTTATTTCTATAAACTATTTTTAGAAATTTTTCAAATGAATTTTTTTTTTTAATTATCCTTCAGGCTTAGCTCTATTTATAAAAATAGTATTGTTATCGTTTGCAGTGTTGCAAAGTCCTCGAAAAATAATTTTTGAACAACTTTGAAAGATTGTTTATTTAACATTTATTTTTAATTGTGTATAAAGTATAATTATTGTCAAAAGTTTAGTGAATAAGCAACCATTTGGCAATTAATCAATTACATTTATTTATCGATATCGTTATCGATAACTTCTGTAGGATATAATGTTGTCTAAAATGTTTTTAATTGAATGAATAATTTACTCTAACTAAGACTAGTTCTCGCTATCCCTTGCTATTGTGTTTTGTTAATGATAATTTACACGCACACCGCTAGTCACATTTGTAGGGACAATTTTATTGGGTAACGGCAGAGATTTAATATTTATGCACTTTGATTGAGAAAATTCGAAAAGCCGTACGGAAAAACAAGCCAATATCAAAGTTAGCTAAACCGAGTTGTGTTCACATTTCGTATGGACAACCTATGTGGAGGCTGTTTGCATTCATCATCAGCAACGGCGGCAATTGACTGACAGCAACATCAACAACAAAAACAGCAGCAACAACAGCAGCTGCATCAGCATCAGCCGTAGGATGAGATTTACATGTTCCAGTTTGCAGTTTGACTCATTCGCATTCATTTGATTCCGCTCGCAGCTGATTGCATGTATTGGTGACTGTCAGACATTGAGTATCCTGTGAGTGTATATGACTGAGAGTCTGCCAGTCTGTCAGTCTGTCAGTTTGTCAGTCCGTACGATTGTCTCTTTGATTGCCAGCTGAAAGAAGCAAAATCTTTTATGCTTATGAATATGCGCATTGCGTTTAGAATTGAATCACATGATTGTCAATCTTGCAATTGATTGAAAGCTCCTGTCTTTTCGCGTGACGACTTGACGCATCAAGGATGCACACACAAACACACACACACACACACACTCATACAGGATATTAAATACACAAGCTCACACATTATATCCACTGTAGTTCTCCAAACAATTATGACGCACGCTAGTCTGGGTTAAGACCCTAAGACTCTGTTTTGGCCCAATGATGATTGGCGAAAAGCAATTTATTGATTGCCAGCTGAGTAAATGATATACGATAAGAACTTTCCACAACACTTCAGCTTGAGTTGGGTCGAGTTGAGTCGAGTTGAGTTTTGTTAAGTTCGACTGTCGACAGTAGTTTTTTTTTTTATTTTCTTCTTTGTTTTTGGCATTTAGTCGCACGCAAAGGTCGCCAAAATATACAAAATATTGATTATTGCCCGCGGCTAGACGCCGAGCAATAACAAATAACAATAACACTGCGAACCGCATAAAATGGGAGGTTCAATAAAGTGGAACAAAAGGGTTTTCGACTTGAAATATTTAAGTGAAATATTTGTTAAGCTGCAAGCGAAATTGACGAGGTTAGAGAAATATTTGCGGTTGCTCATGAATAATATAAATGAAAAACGTAAATAAAGCCAAACATTTAATCATACAGTTTGGACTTTAGTTTAATCAATTTAAGTGGAACAAGTTTTGTGCACATACAAAAGTTGCAACAGTTTTTTTTATTTATATGTTAAACATTAAAAGGACAGTACATCGAAAATATCAACAGAAAGCGAGTTGAGTGAAAGTTGTTGAGAGTTGTCAAATGTGCAATCTATTTGCATGTCAAACATTTTAAAGGTAACTCTTATTGTTGTGTTTAATTTATTAAAAAACTTTCTATAATAACTAAATTGTAGTACAAATTAGTTTTAAGTTATTATTTATTAATCTTTATATATATTTCTGTTCGTTTTGAAACTCATAAATAAGACATTCCCTACAACATCTATGCAGCTGAATTTAATAGACAATTAAATGCTGACTTTATCTAAGAAATATATATTTTTAAAATCAAGAACAATTTTGGTCACTCTTAAGTTTAGCAAATTCAGCCATTGGATCTTCTCGTTGGTTTCAAATAGCGTCTGTGGATCGTCGTCAGTTAATAGGGACCAACGGATTGGAAAATGGAATACATACGAATCCTCGGGTGGAATAAAGACGAGACACAAAATACCGTTAAGCAGATGAAATATGCCCGCGACCAGACCACAACTAGCGGTGGCAAAGAACGCGTCGGCATATTCGTTCTGGCAGTGATCTGACATGGCCACGAGCAGGATGATCGTGGCAATAATCAGCAGGATACCGCTGGCCAGATTGAATATGAGGGCCTGTGAAAGTGAAATTGGTTGTAAGGAACAACACCAATTTGGCCAAAAAGGTTGATGTACGCACAATTGGATCGAGGCCGACGGTGCGACAGATGATCCGAAAGATGGCCAAGTGCAGAGTTTGAAGCAATATTCCTGGCAGAAAATATGCATAAAACCAAACCGATATGCCATACTCACCGCCGCGAACACAGTGCGATATGAGCACCTGAATAAGAAAGCAGAACGCGACAATTTCCATTATCTATTGCAGAGTAGGGACTGAACATATATTTGAAATTGCGGCTTAATGAGGATTTTTGGCCTTAGCCTCTTACCGCCGAAAGGGCCAATAGGATCCAATTGCAGGCACGAACGTTGAAAGCCATACTGAGAATTTTGTTGGCGCTGACACTTTAAACAAATGTGATACGACTCGAAATATAGATAAATGACTATGTGCGATCTTTCCTGCTTACCAATATCTCTATTGCCACAAAATACGTAAACAGAATCGAATAGCAGCCCAACCCAAATACGAAGTATTCGACTGAGAAAAAATAATTTTCCAGAGATATTAAATACATATATAAAATATTAAAAACCTTATACTATATAGAGTACAAGAAAATGCGGCTAGATTTTTATTAAATTAAATTAAATTAAACTACTATTAAAATTTTTGTTTTCTTACTTTTAAGTAAATAAAGTTCCTTATAAAAATGACAAACTGTAATAAACTTAGTTAAACAAAACTAATCATAGGAAATCATTGTTTATACCTTATAAAGTCTAAAGAAAGATAATTTTCCAGAGATATTAAATACATATATAAAATATTATAAACTTAATACTATATTGAGTAGAAGAAATTCGGCTTGTTTTTTATTAAATTAAATAATAATAGAAAATGAAAAATTATTTAAAATATTAGGTAGAAGATAACTATTAAAACTTTTGCTTTTTTACTTTTAAGTAAATAAAGTAAACTGTAATAAACTTAGTTAAACAAAACTGATCATAGGAAATCATTGTTTATACCATATAAAGAAAAAAGCTAAAACACCTTTTTTTTAGCTTTTTTCAATGGGTATAGGTTATAAAAAGGCAGCTCAGTATTGCCCCGGGGCCGGAACTTAAAAAGGTCCACTTGCTGACATTTTTATTACATCCCCTACCCCAGATTGACCTCGATAGTGTGTGTGTGTGTGTGTATGTGTGTTTGTGTGTGTGTGTTGTTGTTGTTGTTGTCCTATCGCTAATTTCATTACTTGCGGAATGCGGCGATGATTTCATGCAATTTAAAGCCACATTTTTCAGTCGCCAGGCATTTAGCATACTCGTAATTGTAGACACAGCCCCCCACCTGAGTGTGTATGTCCCCTAAGCACGGGGTGGGTTTTCTGGGTGGGGCAACAGTTGGGCCCGTGTCCGGGCCCTGCCCGAAGTACTCAGTCCCAGGCTTTTATAATAATTGCCTGTTGACACGGGACGGCAATGGGCCCAGTTAGCAGCAGCAGCAGCAGCAGCAGCAGCAGCAGAAGTGGGCAAATGCTTTTTCGGGTTAAGGCAAGTGGGCATAAGTAACGTTTTATGGCGCTGATAAATGAAATTTCAAAACGAAACAATGAAAAGCAAAGAGGCCAAAGCATAACTAGCTACAGACCCAAACCCAACCAGCCCATTAAATTGCTTTTCTCTCTATCTCTTTCTTTGCTTCGCTGAACTTTAATTATTGTATATAGATTTTTGGATGAGCACTTAGCTCATTAAATGGCCAATAGTCAAATCGAAATCGATATTATTTAAGGGACAACTTTAACTTGGCCCCTTTTTTAAAGCGCCGTCAATTGCATTTTTTGGCCACAAGGCAGACAGAAGAGAAAATTGGTTAAGGGGGTGGGAAGAAGGGGAGGGGAAGCTTGTAAGAGACTTGGCAAATTTATGAGAAATTTCAAGCAGAAACTTTTGCAAGGCTTATATGCAGGCGAAGTGAGGCAAAGTATGCGTACTCCCAGGCGCATCCAAAGTGGAATAAAAGAAACTGGCAACATAAAAAGTCGAATAAAAAACAAGAGTGCTCTAGTTAATGCTACTTGACTTACAGATACCCTGTAGCTAATAAGTGGGTTGACTTGAAAGTAAATTCAGACAAAAATACATATAAAATATAATTTACATACATTTTTATAATACTTAATATATCAAAAATGTGATTTTTTATAACTTATCATTTAATTTTTCATTTGGTATAAAGTTTTCCTGCTGTAAGAATGGTATTTATATATTTTTGAGCTTTTCTAGTTATAGCAAAAAATATATACAAATGGGAATAGATGTAGATACTTTAAGAATTGCATTAAATCTATAAAAAAAATAAGTCTTTTCATCGATTAATTATTGATTATTTAGTAAATTAACGCAGCTATGTTTTGAATCCATATAGTTAACTATAGAAATATGTCTCTCTTTATCAAGTTCCTTATATTTTCTTCCATATCAACAACTTCTCAGAGACTTTCTTCTATCAAGCGCCCCCACCCAGCTTTAGTATACCCTGTTTTAATGCATTTTCAATGCAAACAGGGCAAACTGAAGATAAAAAAAACATGAAACAAATGCGCATTCGGCTTGTTGAAACAACAACGGAAATGTAGGCTATGATTTGCTTACTTGCCAGGACATTTGCTCTGCAAAACTGCTGAAATATGCACAAGTTTGACTATGTGTGTGTTTGGGTATTGGAACTTTACCACACACACACACACACACACACACTGACAGGTCACATTGGTGTTGCTTGAGAGTTGAGAGCGCACATAAATCAAATACATGTAAAATTTTGTACTTTCCGCACACACACACACATCCTGTGCCAGGGCATTGGGCATACCACGCAGGACATCATGCTGTGTTTAAGTGTGTGTTTGTGCACTGTGTTTTGTGCGCATCCGTTAACTTTGTCATTTTGCTCATTTCCTTCCGGTATGTGCAAGAAAACTGCAACAAAGCCAATGACAACAAAAACAACAACAACAGCAACAACAAGAACAACATACCAAACGATATAATTCCCAGCACTGAAACGCCGCACCGCTGCACCGCTGAGCCACTGAGCCACTGACAAGCCGTAAGAAAGCAAACAACAACAGTTGAACGCTGCAATAACAGCAACCAAATGCACAGCGGGAAAGCAGCAATAAGCTAAGGGCATAACTTTCTGCTCAACACACACACACAACACACACACACAACAAACACTCGCATGAAATTACAAAGACATTTGCAAAAAGGCAAAAGTCTTGCTTCTGCTGGAATTTAATTATTTTGCAGTTGAGATGGCAACTTGAGCCCAATTTTTTGCACATTACACAATAAATGTATATGCGATACACAATAGTTGGCAAACAACACCCCCCCCCCTCCCTCCCCCCTTTCCCACCCCCAATTCCATTTGCACATCCCCCCACGCAGTGCTGCCAAAATAGCAAAATTTGCAAGTGCTTTCGCTGACATTTATTTCTGTCACACGCTGCGCATACTTGATGCAAGTCAAATCACAAAATAAATATTTTTTAATACGCATGCATAAAAAATTATACGTAGTATTTATTTTGCCAGCGAACAAAACCAAACAAACAAACAAAGTAAACTTATTTTGTGAAAAGCTCTTTAAAAAAATTATTTTACACTTTTTGTACACTTTTTTTTAATAATTAAATTTGTTTTTTTCTTGCAAATAACTTATAATTTAAACTACAAATTTAACGTTTTTGCCGTGTTCTTTTTTAGCAATAAATATATTTTAAATTAGCAAAAAAAAACCATCATAAATTCTTTTGATTTAAACCTTTTATACAAACAAATAAAAAAATTTTTATATTGTGAAAGAAACATATTTATATAACTGTTTTTTTTTATTATTCGGAAAGATAACATTTACACTTGAAGTAAATTCTTTTGATTTGCTCAAAGATCACTTGCTCAAAAAAAAATTACAGCTACAAATTAAACATAAATTGACTTGTGTCAATTATAAACTTTCCAATATATTCTTAAGTCTTAAATGCTTTTTTTTTTTAATTATGTTTGAATTTATTTTTTGTTTTCAAATGTTGCTACTATTGACAAGTTGTGTGTGCGAATTAAGTAACTTGCCAAAAGGCCACGCATGGAACTGCGTACCTCCTGTCGAGGCCAAGTATGCAGCACAGTCAAAGGCAAAGCTTTCTACATGCAACTAATTAGCATGGCTTGTTGAACTTTTTCAAAAACCAATTAAATCTCTAGAAAAATCAACTTGGTAATGAAAAAACACACATGTGTGTGTGTTTATGTGTGTGTGTGTGGGTGTGGGTGTGTTTGTGTGTTCTGGCCTTTGAGCGCAAAGTTTGCTTCTAACGAGTAACAAAAACCACCAAAAGCGTCAAACAACATTTTTCATAAAAAAAAAAAAAAATTCAAATAAAATAAATAAATATCAGCATATGCAAGTACCTGTGTGTGTGTCTGTTTGTGTGTGTGTGTGTGTGTGTGTAGGTGCAACGACCGCCTTCTAACTTTGTCGCATAAGGCAAAAGAAATTAATATACAACAACAACAAACAAACAAAAAATACCGTCAGCATAAAATAACATTATTAACGTGAAATTAAACTTTGAAAATTTGTTTGCCAACGCCGCCAGACATAAAAAAAGTAAATTTTAATATATATAAATAAATATATACATATATAAATACTGTTAGCATAGAGGGTACAAAAACAAATTAACAGAAGGTGGCATTAAAAGCTGCTTCATATGAGCGGCAAATTAGCAACTTCTGCGAGGGTGGTTTGATGAATTACATATTGAAGAAGATTGATGACTTTTATTAATAAAAATAAACAAATTTTTTGGTCAATGAATTTAGTTTTGCTTGCTTTAATTTTATATACACCAAATTATAATAATTAAATAAAGGGAATTTTTCAAATAAATCTTAAATTTATCAAAAACCCAGAGTTCATTTATTGATTTTTGTATTCCAATATTCCAGAAGCAAATAGGAAAAATTTTTTTTTTATAAATACCAATAAATTATTTGAATAGCTTTATTTTAATTTTATTTTAATATTAAATGTACTGAATAAATAGAAATTAAATTGACTTAAAATATATAAATATAATTTTTGTATAATTTTAAGATGAATACAAAGTGAATCAGCATTAAGTTAACTCACATTCAGTACTCTTCGAACCTCCCTCGCAGTTGCACATTCAGCACATTCACAAGGGATATAATAAAGTGTTATGGCAAGAGGCATCCTTACCTATGCAACTTTCAGATGATGCAACTTTATTTACCATTTTTTTTTATATTTTATTTTATTCCGCCTGCATTTGTCAAGTGGGCAAAAGTTGCGAAACGAGTGCGTAACACGTGCCATGTAGCAGAGTGTAGTCTATGGAATATGGGGCGGGGCTTAGTGTCAGCCTTAAAGTGCATTCCAACTTTAAGTTGAGCATTTTTCAAAATGTCTTCGCACACTTTTTAACAAGTGTTTGCCAAGCGAATGTGTGTATGTGTGTGTGTGGGGTGTGTGTGAGTTGTGTGTGAGTTGTGTGTGTGTGTATGCGTCTAAATGTGTTTACTTTAGCAATTTGCTCTTATTTGTTTAAAGTTTTTGGGCAAACAGTGCTCGGCTCTGTTGACGTTAAGTTGGGTGGCCCAAAAAGTTTTCAGAAGTAATCTTTTAATTAAGTGGCCACGAAATTATGCGAGATGCAACAGGACTAACGTTTAGCGCCAGGACCTTTGTTAGAAGTGGCAGAAATGTAATTTGATTAATGGCAAAATGTTGTGCTTAATTAGCAATAACAAGACCAGAAAGCAATACAAATAAAACAAAAACAAAGGCAACAGCCAACGGCCCCGAAAGAATAAAACACATTAAATAAATACAAATAAGGAAAATAAACAACGAAAAAAAAAAATATACAAGAGCTAATTGCGCGCCAAACGGGCAAATGAAAATTGCCAATGAAATGGAAACAGAAAAGCGACAGGAAGCTGGAGAAAAAGGAAGAAGAAGAGGACGCTGTTCTAACAAAATGTGAAGCGAAGCAACAAAATGGCAACGGAAAGGCAAAAGGCAAAGAAGCGAATCCTGCAAATATTTTACAACTAATAAAAACATTGCTGCAGTCAAGTAAATCAAGTGAAAAACTACAAAAGCAACACAGATAGAGGGGGAGAGAGAGAGAGAGCGAGCAAGAGGAAGACAAAAAGGTGAGCGAATAAATACAGCTACATTCATTATGTAGACAGTGTGAAAAAACAAAGTAAGAAAAACGCAGAAAAACTGAACTAACACAAAAATTGCAACAGACATTCAATGGCAGCTTATTTATAATGATTATAAAATATAAACATATATAGAGGAAGAGTTGTCATAATCAAGCAAAGATAGTTGGAAAGTACAAAGATTAAATGCACTTATAAAGTGTTTTTTTCCATTGGGAGTACAACTATTTTTTTTAGTCTGGGTAAAGATTTTTTATTTGAGGTTTCTAAGGTTTAAGATAAAGGTTCTCGAATAAAATTCCTATTTTTAGAGTAAGGTTTATATAAAAACTTTTTGAATAAACGTATTTTTATTGATAAAAGGATAATATAACAGCTCTGCTGACAATACACATACGTGAATATATATATATGTATGAACTATATATAAAATAATAAAATCTTAGTTCAGCATTTTCTACGCTAACCGTTTTTCCGAAACATTTAATTATTTCCTTAATTTTAAACACTCACATATTTTCAGCTTCCTAAGCTATTTAACTTCTCAACAATTTTATTCAGAGCTTTCTTTGTGTATAAACTAGCATTTCTTTACAAAGATAATTAAAGTTATCTTTTATACAACTAACAAAACATGTATTCAAATAATTGTCAACTATTTGAAGCTCACTTCCAAACCATTTTCATTTAATTTTCTCTAGTATTTGTCCAACAAAGGAAAACTTAATAAAGCTAGCAATCAATTTTACCTTTACTTCTAGCCTGAATCAATTTACCTCAGAAGTGTTTAATAAATAAATAATACTATTGTTTACAGGCATAGAACAGTTCTAATTAGTTATTGATTGTTTTGACAAAATTGTCTGATTGATTGATTGATTGATAAATGGCTGTTGCTGTCAAAATGCCCAAATGCATATTGTATATACATATATATATATATATATATATAATTATATATATGTGTGTGTGTGTGATTGGATTAAAGTACTCGCAAATGGCTGTTAAATGAGTGTCAAAGCACTCAGGTTGACAAATATTGAAATTGAATGAAGCCTAAGCCAAGTGCATTTAGCTGCTCAAATATTTGCATGGTCAGTTTTTGCAACAGAATTTGTTGTCAACAAATATTCGTGACAATTTGGCCAAAATACGATTACAACAATGCGTTGGCAGAGCAAAAACACAAACAAAACCAAAAACTTTAAAAGCCCAAGGCTGCTAGCAACAAAGACAATTAGGTTTTATTATAAACGTTTCAATTAGCCAACATGACAAAAGCAGCAGCCGTAGCCATAGCCAAAAAGGAAGCCAAGGGAAATTTCATTTGGTTTGCCGACCACTTGGTCAAAAGTTCAAGCTGTAGCCAAGGCTACAACACCAGCTGCGACTAATTAAAGCCAACTCTACGTCCGGCTACCCCTCCTCCTTCTCTTTGGCCAGGGCCAAGATAAACGACACTTTTGTTCGAAATTTATTTGATCTGTGCAAGTAACCCTTCCACAACCATTGACACTTGTATTTTGGCCAAAATGTAAACATGGTGCAGACAAAATTTTGAGTTCGAGCTGACAGTTGGAAACCAAAGACGTTTGTGGCCAAGTTTTGTGGCCAGCTAATTGAGTTAATTGCTAAATGATTAAGGCTAAGCTGGGCCAGGCGATAACGATTACGATTATAATTACAATTACGATAACGATAACGTTAATCATTGCCATAGCCATGACTTTGTGTTGACCTTATCGAAAATTTGTGTTTGACATAATTCAAGTAAATTTAATTGAAGGACAAAAGATTATCTTATATGAATTAAACTGTAACTTTGAAGTTGAAAGGGAAAGTTATTGAAATTAAATAGGAAATTCATTGAATGCAAATATATTTGCTTCTTTTGTTAAAGAGTTTTAAAATGCAAATTAATCTTTACTACAGCTCTAGAAGGTATCCACTTATAATAGTCTGTTCCATTTAATCACTTCCTTAACTATTCCTTTAAGTCAATTAATTAGTCACACAATTAATATTTAGGCACAGGTTCAAGCTTTATATATTTTACTTTTATATATATGTATATAAACATATATCTTAATCACCTTTGACATTTCCATTAGTCACTTATGTTAAGTCAATCAGTTGACTTTTAAGCGCGCTAAATGATATTTTCTTGTTAGCTGTCAACTCAACGATGAGCGATATGTGAACTAAAATCATCATGTCCACAATTCACAAGGCCCTAAGAGGACTGACACAAATACAATTTCACGTTCTGTCAGCCGTCGCATTAATGAAACACTTGATGACATGTTGCGGTAATTAATACAGCTCGCATCCAATTCAAAAAAATATATATGTATTTATATATGTATACATATTTACGTGTTGAGAGTCAATTTTCGGTCAGCATAATGCCAAAAGTTGGAGAGTGGATTTTAATTACCTGGATTTTAATCAACTGGCATCTATTTGAAGTGTTCTCGCTGTGAAGTAGCCTAAAAAGGTAAAAGTAAATTTTAATTATTAAACAAGTGCTTTTGTAATTGTATTTTGGTTTAACAATAATTAAGGTTAATATGTTTAATAAATGTTAACATGTACAGTTAGAAAAAAGGTTTGACTTTAAGGTTTTTAATATGTTTAAGTTGAGTTAAAAGCTAATCAGAAATTCTTAAATTAAACAAGATTTTTTAAAACAGAATTCAGAATAAAATGTTTGTAATACAAGCTCAAAATTTTCATATAAAATATTGTATATCATATCTATCTTTATTCAAGTACATAATAGATTGTTTCATCAGATCTATCAAGCATACTCCAATATTTACTTTATTAAGGCTTGATTTTTTCACCATCATTTCTGGCAGTGTATGAAATTAAAATAAAAAGAAGCTTTAACCATATGCCGGCCCAAGGAATTTACAATTCAATTGCGGCCTTAACCATATGCGGTGTCAAACCGCCGCTGACCAACGCCAGGCGTTGAGAAATTATGCGTTGGTTAACGGTCGAACGGTGGCGAGCGCGGGGGGGGAGGGCGTGGGAACAACATTGAACCGCATCCGCAATCACTAAAAATTAATTTCAATTTTATTGCATAAAGGGGCAGGCAACACGCCCCCTACCAAAAAAAATGGAGCATGAACTACAAACGTTGGCTGTGGCAAGCGGCATGTGGCATGCGGCATGCGGCAGGAGGCAGGAGGCAGCGGACAAGGGGCCGTCAGGGCCGCGCTGTGTGTATAATAAAACTCAAGGCATGGGTCGAGTGCAACAGAGGCTAAATTATGCAGTCGGTTATACTCAGACAGCATGGACGAGGCGAACGCTGAGGGGGAGTTGAAAGGGAGCGGGGTCGATTTCAGTAAAGCCAAAAATTTATGAAAATGCAAAAGCGTTTTTCAGGTTTACCCCAGGTAAGCTGGTGCAGCCCGCAGCTGCCGCCGCCGTTGCCGTTGCTGTTGCCGCTGTTGCAACGGCCACCACCAATTTTAATATGAATAGCAGCAAGCGGCAAAAAGCAAAACTGGCAGCGAGCAAAACCAGCGGAGAACCAGCCAACGAACCGAAAAAAGACGAACATGAATTGCGGTTTAAACATTGAATTATGAATATTTGCCCCTGCACCTGGCGGACAAGGCAAACGTGGCAGACGTGGCCTGGCAGAACATTTATCATCGCCGCGCTGAGATTTTGATTAAAAGCATAAAATGTTATGTAATAATCATGCTCAGCTAAATGGGTAAATAAAGTATGATTCAAAGCAGGAAGACTGTGAAGTGAACTTAATGCTTAAACGAACAGATATCCAGTATCAAATGTACAGATAAGGATGCAGATACAGTTAAGGCTACAGATTAATTTAAAGCATCAGATACAGATACAGATACAGATACAGATACAGATACAGATACAGATACAGATACAGATACAGATACAGATACAGATACAGATACAGATA
>SCDZ01000332.1:200129-216359 GCA_004143845.1 Drosophila lacertosa
AATAATATAATAATATAATAATATAATAATATAATAATATAATAATATAATAATATAATAATATAATAATATAATAATATAATAATATAATAATTTAATTTAAAGCACATTTTTGTTTTAATTTCAACGTCATACATAAAAAATGTACTAAAAAAAGATGTTTTATTATTGTTAAAAGCTTGAATATCTTTTTTCAGAATCTTGATGAATGTTTCATTTTTATTTTTTCAAATTGTTGATTTAAGAACATTTGTTAAAAATTACAAATAAAGTAGAATTTTACAAAAATATTATGCTTTCTTTAAAAATATTTTATGCTTATGGTAAATATATATAGTAAAGTAGATTATATATAGACTATTTATTATTTAGTGTATCGGTCTAATTATCTGTTTTTCTACCAACATTAAAGGATTTTTTTAAAATTAATTTATATTATATTATTACATGAATATTTTATTTATCATTGAGTTAATCTGTCTAATTATTTGTTTTCCTACCAATATTAAAGCATTTATTTAAATGTAATTCTATTTATGCTAAGTAAATGAAGAAGATGAAGAAAATTTCTGATGTATTCTATTAAGAAAGAATATTTTTGCTCAGTGTAGTCATATAAACATGCCCATCCCACACTTCATACTCATATTCATGGGCTTGCAATTGTGTGTGCGTATTAGGCTGAGTATGTGTGTGTGTGTGTGTGTTTATGTGTGTGTGTGTGTATGACACGCAAACCGCGTATAAAGCGCGAAATTGCGGCATTAGCCCCAGCTGGCAGTTGGCAGTTGGCAGTTGACTGTTGGCAGCTGGCAAGTGAGCTTACACGGAGAAGAAGCAGAAGTCCTTTGACAACGCCTACGATTTTAGTGCGGGGGGGGGTTAGGGAGGGGGGCCATTACCAAACACTTTGCTCGCAACACATTCAGGACACTCAGGCCACAGGACATGTCTGCCTGGCAGCCTGGCAGCCATTCAGCCAGTCAGGCAACAAATTCTATTAGTTTGTCAAGCCTTCACGCAGACATTTTCGTAAATTTGATATGCGCAATTTGTTGTCAAACGACGTCAGGCACGATCTATAACTGAGTGCGGGGGCGCCACGGCAACAGGTTGCCCTTTTTTTTCACGTTCCACGCACTTTTCCGGCCATGACAACCCGGGGCCCGAAAGTGGAGCAACGTAAAAGCTAATACGAGTTCACCTGACAACTGCGTTAGCCTAAGATTCTCGCTGCTTATGGAAAATAATGGCCATTCATATTTCAAAATAACTAGCAAATTGTGATGCATAGACGGGAAGGAATACAAATACACATACACATACACACACACACATATACATATACCTGCACACATATTTGTGCATACTTGTGCTCGATTGATGCTTGAGCCTATGGCAAAAAAAGTATTGCCTATCGTCAGGCGCAGTTGATTTATATAACTACAGTAGAGTTTCAGTTGATTTGATTCTTTTAGCGAGTAACATTTTTCTTTGAAAAAATGTATATTATTTCATATATTAACAGAAATGGCCTTTGTTTTAAAATGATTGAATTCATGTGCATCCCAAATGAATATGTATAACATATACAGCCTTATCAATAATTTCTAAAATAAATATTATTATTTATTATCAGAAGCTTCCATTACTTTACCAGACCATATGAAAAAGGTTTAAAGATTTTTCCAAATTGACAAAATTACATCCAAAATAGCTTTACTTTACTTTTAACTAAACTTGTTTCAGCTTAATTTTCCAATAGTTTTAAAAGTTTGTAGCAAACTTTGAGCTGATCTAGTCTATCAAACAATCTGCCTAGGCAAACTTTTTGTAATAAATATGAAAGCATATTTTAAATAACTTCATGGGACGAAAATGAAACTTAGCTATAAACTGAACCAAAAATTAAATGTTTGTTGTTGACTTTCATGTTCTGTCTGTGTAAAGTTTAAAAAAAAAAAAAATTAATGAAATAATCAAAAATATATGGCTTGTACAAACTATATAACCTATATAAAATCTTGAGTACACAATGATCATTTTATAATATTAAGCAACTGATTTTGTTAAATAGCAAAAACTAAATGTTAAACTCGCGCAGAGTTCGTGTAACGATTTATATATAAAGAAAAATCAGAAGACGTTGCCAAAGCTAATTTGCATGTTTGGTGGTGCTGGACTCGAATTGCTGGTGGTGCTGGTGGTGCTGTTTTCTCCCTTTTAGAGCAAAGAAATCCGCAACTGATAGCGCAACTCGTTGCAGCACACAATCTCGGCATAAGACAAAAGAACAAACTCAACTTTGAAGCTAAACTTTCTTGGCATTTACCAGTTTTTTTCTTTTTTCGATTTAATTTTTTTTTTTGTTTTGTTTTCTAGTTCATTGCATTGGCGCATTAAGTCAACAACAACAACAATAGCAACAACCACAGGAGCAATTGAATTTTATAACAAACAATTTTACGCTTTAAGCACGCAACTGCCACTAGACTTGACTTTTGTTGCTGTTGTTGTTGTTGCCACTACTGCAGTGAAGTGGCCCAAACATCATTGACTTTGCCTTTGGCCAGGCAATTTTCAAACCAACTTTTTTCTATTTATCGTTATTTACCATTTGCCGGCCCGTGCAACTTGCCTTGCCCTGTCCCAAGCCTCAATCCCTGCTCCTTGCTACTTTCTCTGCCCCTTTTAACGACCACGACGTTGGCCCCGCCATAAGCATTTGAACCCAGCAAAGCTGCCTGCGCGTTTGCCTCTTTTTGTTTTTTTTTTATTCTTCCTTTGGCTACCTTCTGGCCGCATTAAGTGCACTGCTTGAGAGCAAGCAAAAAACAACGAGAAAAAAGGGTCAAAATCAATTTACCTACCCCAAAACAATTGCAATTGAGCTGGTTGCATAAGCCGCAACTTTTCAAGCCGCATAGTTCTTAATTAAGTTCAAACTTTTTGGCAAGAGCTCCTCTTCACTTGGAGAGTCGTTTGAACCAAATACTGCGAGTTGGCTTGAATAATTTAGTTTGGCTAATCGCATTGAGTCGCCTCCAAAGCTAAACATTAATCACATTATGGACTAACGAAATAAATTAATCGTGAATTATAAATAAAAAAAAAAATAATTAGAAATTATATTTAATGATTGAAGTGTTTTAAGTTGTAAGAATACAGCTTTGGCAAATTGATTTTGGCTTTTTTAAAAATTAATAAAACTATTATGACAATAATGATAAAGATAAAATTTCGATTGATTGATTGATTGATAGTTATAAAATTATTGTTGGATTGATTAATTGAATGCTATAAAGAAGATATCATCAAATATGTAACATTATTTTAGTATATTATAAACAAAAGTTCATCAGAGGAATGATTGACAATGATTGATGGATGTAAGACAAATGCATTTTAGAATTGATAGATTAATATAAGAATATTATGTAGACAAAATATTTAATAGTTAAAATGCTTTATAAAAAGGGATTGATCATTGCTTGATGAACTCATCGATCAGTCATAGAATGATTGAAAGACTCATTTGTAGATAGATAAAGCGTTCATTAGGGTCTTAGATTGATTGCTAAGTAGCATGAATAAGGGATTGTTGGGTAAAATTATTAAAAAATGTTAAAAAATTATTATTTATATTCTTATAAAATTATTTATACAAATATTGTGATTATTTTTATTGTTTATTACACATATAATCATTCGAAGAGCCCAGTCAATGAGTTTCCTAGCATCTCTTGGTAAGAATCATATTCCTAAATTTTTAAATATTCGCCTATAACACATATATTAACAAATATATAAGAATAAGATAAAATTGAAGCTTCCATCAAGACCTTTTACTTAACACGAATCCCAAATCTCTTCATATAACATTCGCTTAAGTCTGCTCAAGCATTTCGCATTTCGCACAAATAATTATAACCTCGTTTACATTCTATTTATGCTTATATTATGCCTCATACCTTGTTGCAATCTTTTGTGGCACAGTACCAAGTTATTATGCTTCCCCTTCCACTTCCACTTCTACTTGCTTCTTGCCCCTCCCGTGGGTGTAATTATTCAATCTGTCGCTTATGCATACTCATAAGCCAACAGCCATGCACTTTTCTCTTTTGTGTATGTGTGTGTGTGTGTGTGGGTTATGTATTCATACGTGTTTCTGTGTGTGGCATCGACATCGACTGGTTGCTTCATTAGCAACTTTGTGCGTATTCATTAGACAAGGAATACGGCAAACTCCTGGGAAGCAACAGCAGAAGCAACAGCACCAGCTGCGGCTGGTAGATAAAAGATTTATGCCACCGCTGATAACCCGAGAAACGCCCACACACACACACGCTCACACATGCGAAACAGATAAGCCAACAACAAAAGCTGTATGGAAAAAGCCCAAAAAAAAAAAAAAAAAAGTTAAGCACAAAAAAATTGTGAAAAGCGGCAGCTGCTTGATTTGGCATTCAGCTTGAAAGCAGCTTCGACAGCTGCGGCTCAAACTGGGAGCAGTTCATAAATTAAAATGCCGCAAATCAAATTCACATTTCGGCTTTAAAACACTCGCATCGCCAGACTTGGCCAAAAAAAAAAAAAAGAAGAAACTTCAACGTTGTCTAAATGCGGCAAGAAAAAAAACCTCCACTCGACGCAAGCGGCTGCATGTTAAATTATGTTCACACTTTTTGGGCCACACACACACACACATACAGACAGCCGGACCAGTGTGGGTAGCAGCATGTGGCTGGTCGGTTAGTTAGGAACGGTAGGGTGGAAGAAGAGGATACTGCGGTGGGGCGTGGGATGGAGGAAGGCGGGGAAATGGGAACTGGCGGCGTTTGCATGTGCGGTTTTATGCTGTGGGTAGCACTTAATCTCTTACGGTTTGTGCCGCTGCCTTTCTTCGTTTTTCAACTTAAATTTATTATATTTTAATCACTCCCCGGGGTGTTATTGTTATTGTTGCCACCAGCCAGACAGCCAGCCGACCAGGCCAGGCCAGGCGAGGGCAGGCAGTTAAAGCGTATTTTTAAGATGCACACCAAAAAATCTGCTTACACACACTTACACACACACAGTAACACTAGGACACACACCACACAGGCACTTGCTCGATTTAAATTGTTTTAAGCGACGCAACGGTCATATTTCTTGGCCAGCCGCGTCCAGCATTTTGTGTGTTTATTGCGCAAAGCCGCGCCACATTGCGTATACGCAATATTTTTTACATCTTTTGTATACCCTTGTTGCGGGCCTCTACAACTATTTGACCCCATGTGTTATGCCTCGGAAGGGAGCAGCTGTGAGCAGTTTAAGTTTATATAGGCTTATAGACATTAAATCAAATATTAAGCAGAAAGAATTATATTGATATTGATAGGAAAACTTGGCCTAAATGCGAATACTTTATATGTACTATACAACTACTGGTAAAAAACAATTTTGTTATATAGCCAACTGAATCTACGAAAATTATTATTATAATTAGACATTTGCAAGTTCAGACAACTATTTTATGGAGCTGTCATAAGCAACAAACTTATATGTTTTTCTATAAAAATATATTTAAAACTATGCTTATTAAAAACAATATTCAATCCATAATTTTCAAGATTTGTAAGCCAAACTTCCCAAACATTTACCTTATATAAAATACTAATTTATATAGCTAAGATATTCTTAATAATCTTAAAAAGAAAAGTTTCCAATAGGATCATCATATAACATATAGACAATATAAAATATTTTAGTAGCATAGACATAAAATACTTTTATAACAAGCTGCCCAATAAAATATAGTCCAAAAAACTTTATTAGGACCTAAAATACTTAATCCAAGCTACAAGCTTTATATCTTCGACAATATTATAAAGTTTCCACTATAAAAGCTTACTTAAAAATCAACAAATATTAATCTAAATCGTAGGATTATTTATTAATTTAACAGACTTTCATTTCATGCCCGCAAGAGTATTTAAGTTTTCGCAGCACACAAAAAGAAAATCGTGGCTTCCTTGTATTTTATTATTACATTGTTGGTTTTTTGTTGCTTCCCTATCGGAGGCACTTAATCATTTTGATTGTCGCGAATGGCGCTTTTTTTAGTGTGTTTTCTGTTGTGGTTTTTCTTTTGTTTTTCTTTTAAAACAGTTTCAGTTCATTAATTTAAACATTCTGCTAAATATGTATAATTAAGTCCAAATATTGCCGCAATCATTTATTATGCAAGTACATTAAGTACATTCCCCCCAAACAAAAAAAAACAAACCCCTTTTCAAGCTGCACTTTCGGAAAAGTCTGATGGAAATCGCCAAAGGGGTGGGGGGTGGGGGTGGGCTGTCTAACGGTTGACTTTGGCACGTCCAACGGCAACAGCTCAAGTGTCAAGTGTTTGAACATCGATTGACTTGGACATCTATTAGACATAATCATGACTTTTCCACACACACACTAACACACACTCACACACACACACACACACACACACATGGTGTGCATGCCTAAGCAAGCAGACAGTCAACTTCCGTTAGTCGCCCGGCCTCAAAGCGTAACTGAAGATAGATGTATTGATTTCGGCTGTGAGCTCCCAGCCCAACCACGTCAAGGACGACAATGAAGCGCAGGAGACCAACAAAATCGGAGCCACATGCAAAACGCATTCACTTGAGGTTTTTTGCTCGCTTTCCTTTCCTTTCCTTTGCTTTTCTCTTTCCCTTTTCCCCTTTTCCTCTTTGATTTCTTTTTTTTTTCGTTTTTTTTTTTTTTGCTCCGGCGCGCTAACGAGCAAAAGGAAATGCGCAACGACTATGGAAATGATGAAGAAAAAAAGGGGGCCAACATTTTCACTTTGCATGGCTTTTCGTCGGCTGTTGACCACAATTGGGCCCATTGGAAGGCGTACGCAGCGGCAACATTTTAAATTATTGCCAAAATATTTTGCAACGACTTCAATGTAGACCAAACTGACGCTGGCCATATATCAACGACACTTGTTCGGCCAACAGGGGCAGGCATATACCCTGTAAAGTGGAACTAAGTCGAGTATTGGGAGCTTCGAGAAGAGGTTACTTAGTTGCTCAAAGACATATACAAAGATATTTATTACTTATCAGTAGATAAGTCAATTGATGAAATCTGAAAATTATTATAATTTAATAAAATATTGAAATCTTTTTAAGATTAAAATATAACTATACATTCATATAAAAATACAATCCTAACTTTAATACCTTATATGTTTCATTTAATATAAAATTCGTTTATCTAAGAATTATTTCTTTAGTCATATATATTAATTACTTACCACTAGATAAGTCAATAAGATAAGATCTTTAAATACAATGTACATTAAATGATTAATTTTTTTAATTTAAGCTTATAATATATCTATATACAATAATATAATATAAATTTCGTTTAATTGAGAAGTATTTCTTTAGTAATATATATTTTTTACTTATCAGTAGATAAGTCTACATGTAAGATCTTTAAATACAATCTGCATTTTATAAATATAATCCTTTTAATATATCTAAATACAATTATACGGAGACAATCCTTACTTTAACTCATATGTTCTATGAATGTTTTCATTTAATATAAATTTCATTTACCTAAGAAGTATTTCTTTAGTCTGTCACTCTCGTGTTTTTCTTTTCGTGCGTTTTTCTTTCTGCTGGTTCGTCATGCAAATGTTGCCACGGCAAAGCGCAGTCACAAAGCGAAAAATAACATTGCAGCACTTTAGGCGCACGCCACGTGATGCACGTTAACTTTGACATTGCACGTGGCCACGCCCCACGCCCCCTGCACCGCACCAAACATGCTCTGTGTGCCACGCCCCTCGCATCAGGCCTGCCCCCCTCCCCTTTCCACTAACGCACATCACAAAAAAAAACCACACAATTCTATTGATTGACAGTTTGGCAAAACGCATAAAACAGCACCGTACGCGGAGGGGCGGAACGTGGTGGGGGCGTGGCTGCGGCGCTTGCGGGCACAACGACAGGAAGAGGAACATCAGCAGACAGCAGCTCAGCCGTGTAGAGCCGCAGGCGTTACTGTTGCGGATGTGCGCTTCAGCACAAAACGCAAAAGAACGCAAAAAAAAAAAACGACAAGAAAAAAATCAAAATGCAAAATACAAAAATGGAAAAACTAAAAAAAAAATACAAACACAAATGAATGTTCTAGTTGGACAGGCTTGACGGCGTAATACCCTGCTCTTGTTACAAATATTTCAACACTAGCTAGAAACTAAGTCTAAATTCCAGTTGAAACAACTTGCAGAATAACTTAAAAGCTAAGAATTCTTCCTAGTGAGTTTTTTTTTATTTTTGGGAAGTATTAATTAAACAGAGAGCAGAGAAAAAATACTAAATGAATTTTAATCTCTAGCTCTTGTAGTCTCTAAAATATTCTCAAAAAACCTTGTCTATGTATTGATATTAATCGATTTTAATTTAATAGAGCAAGATCTATGGAATGCAATATTAATAATCAGCTTTCTTTACGTATTGGGAATTTCCAAGATATAGAGAATTAAATAATTAGCTTCCTGCACATATTGAACAGTCTTTCTGATGCCTACTTATCGATATTTATCGATTTTAATCAAATAGAGCAAGATATACATAAAAAACCAAAAGCTTCCGATGCGTATTAATTAGAATAAGGTAATACCAAAGGGAATTTTTTAAAAACAATTTCTATATATCGATATTTATCGATTTCTTCTGAGTAGTGAATAGAAGAATCCTTAGTCTAAAACAATTAAACTCTCATCTTTTTTAGCTACCAAGATCGCTAAACTGACTCAGCTTATCGTTCTTATCAAATATATATTTAAAGAATCTATAGAAGATACTTTCTTCTTCCTTTCAAAAAAGTCATTCGACCCTTTTTGGCCATTTTCGATTTGTTTAGGGTATTTCAAAAAATGTGTAGCCGCAAAGGGCACTGAAAATGTGCCGCAGCGCTAAGCGTGAAAAAAAATGCTTGCAACGTTCATTTGTAATGCAGAAAGGTGCAAGCGTTGCCTGCGGTGATGACGGCCCAACGGAGGTGGCAGCAACCAGCAGCTGCAACAGCAACAACAATTGCAACAACAGCCGCAGCAGTTGCAGGGGGAAGGGGCAGGGCCAGGGGCAAGTGGTGGGCGGGGAGAAGGATGCACGTTTGACACCGGGCATCCGAATCCTGAGCAGTTTGGCAGCTGCGGCTGATAGCGTTGGCTCCAAAGTACGCCATAGACTTTGTTGGAGGCACAAAACTAATTGGCTTGATTGGCGCTGCGTGATTTTTAAAACACCATCAGCGATGCGAACAAAATGGAGAAAACTGGCCGGAAAAATTCGTATCTAATGGGCGGCAGGGAAAAAGCCCTTGAAGGCTTAACAAAGGCGACTTTTAAGGCAATTAAATCGTTGAGTGGCCAGTGAAACGTTTATAAATGTCGAAAGGAAAGGAAGAATTAAGCTTAAATGTTTTTGTCAACGGAAGAAGAACGGAGTTAAAATAAAATAGTTGAGGAAAAGTATGGAATAAAGTGAAAGAAGTAGGCAAATATAGTAATGAAGATATAGTTGAGGAATAGGATAAATAAATAAATAAGAGAGATTCTTAAAGACAGAAAGCAGAAAAGAAAAGAGAGAGAGAGAGAGAGAGAGACAGAGTAAAAGGTTACTTAGAGAATAAAAGAGAAATAACTATAAGAGATACTGCAATACCAATAAATGAGAGCATATAAAATAATAGAAAAAATCAGAAAATGAGAGAGATACAGGATAGAACGATAATGATACAAAGAGAGCGAGACAGCCAGAGATACAGAGAAAGAGGTCTTAATCCAAAATCTTCTTTAAGAAAAATTGACATTAAAACATTTACGAATGTGAATGAAAGCAGAATAAGCAATATTATATTCTCTCAAATTTATCAAACCTATGAAATGAATTAACACCCAAACCGAAATCACTTCTTCATAGGATTTGTCGCTTAAACATTGATAAAATTAACTTTCACTTGCTTTAAGGCAAACTCTTTGAATTAAATATATTTGTACATGCCTAAAGTTTCACTTAGTTCTGACTGCTTTCTCACATCTTTGTGTCAACTAGCCCGTCAATTTATCTCAATTAATCATGGTCAGGACCTGACAGCTTATAAGCTGCTTAACATGAGAAATGGCAAACATCAGCACACGATGACTTTATAACAATGCCAAAAAGGAAAGACAAGGCGAAAGGAAACCCAAAAGAAACTACAAAGTACTTACAACTAATTCATTTTTTATTATGTAAATTAATTTGAACAATTTGTAACAAGTGACAAAAGCAAACATATGTCCGAACACACACACAGACACGCACACACACACTCACGTACATGCCCCCAAAATTGGCTGGCCACAAATTATCTGTGCCTGCCAGTTGTGGCAAAAATAAGTGCGTTTGGACAATAACTTATGTTAGTCAAGCGTAAATTGCTTTATTAAATAAAACGCAGCCAAAGTAAGCATGGAATATGCCCCCAAAAGGACGCTATACCCAAGGGAAAGCAACGGCAAAAAAAAATAAATAACAACAAGAACAACAAGAACAAGGGGCAGAATCACAGTCCAAGTAAATTGTACAATGTGTGCGATGTCACTATGGTCAGGCATTCAGTCCTAATCATTGTGCACACACTCCAACTGGGTCCCCGGCCAAACAGAACGGAACCAAAGCGGGACGAGCACAAAAGAAAAACAGGGTACACACACACACACACACACACTCACACACACACACATATGCCACACACATTACACACATTACAAACATTGGGTGTAAGCTGAAGGACTAAAAGTATTTTTAGCTAATATCAATTTTTCATAGTTCAAAGATTTTCAGCTAGAACACAAAACAGACAACAGACAAGAGACACAAAGAGCAACAAACAGAGACAAGGCGAGAAGGAGGGTGACGGAGGGGGGGGGGGGGGGGGGGGCAAGTTGGAGTCTGGGAAAATTGTGTATGAGGTAGACGTAAAGCCGTGGCCACTACTTGTTTTATTTTTTGCTTTAGCTGGTTTTTTTTTTGCCTTTTTTTTTTTTGCTTTTTGGCCAGCAACATGAAATTTTCTGGTTTTCTGATTATAAACGATTGCCTGCAGTGTCCTGGCTCACACACACACACACACACACACACACTGTTTGAAATTTATGTTGGCATTTAAAATGTGGCCCCGGCAGGCAACGCAGCCAACGCAAGCAGCGCTCCTTTTGGCTCTTAACCCTTTTTGGCCTTTGCCATTTTTATTTGTACATATGTACTACTAAAGTTATATACATTACGTATACGTCGTGTGCATATTACGTATACGTACAGTGTGTATTGACAATGCCAAAGATTCCAGCAGCAGCAGCAGCAGCAACTGTAAGTGAAAATTTATAGTCAATACAGCCAGCAAACAGCATCGGCCCATCGGCATTCGGCAGCATTTTCAATCTTTTTCCCTTCCTCCCCCCCTCCAATCATCCCCTCGACCCGATGAGCTGCAAGCAGGTGCATCTCCTTGTCGTTGTGTGGCAATTTTATTGTGTGTGGCCATTGTAAATTCCCGTTACTCGTTGTCTCGACTCGAGTGTCACTCAGCTAACTTGGCTAACTGGCTTGGCTGGCATCGAAAAAAGGCGTCTGAAATTCTTCACTTTTCTAATGGATTCATTTTCTCTTTTTTTTATTTAAGCCTTCATTTTTGGGGCTTCAATTACGGCTGTGATTCTCATCTTTAGTTTGCCCAAAAAATTCTCTCTCTCTTGCCATGTTTGTGTTTGTTCGGCAAAGTTGAGTTACGCAGTGCACCAAATTCGATTTTGGCCATTTACGAACTTACCAAATTACCATTAATGCGTTCTTTCCCATTTGGAATTTTAAGTGAAACACTTTCATGAGTTCAATTTCTAACTAACTACGAAATTAGAATTCAAATTGAATTGAAATTCTTCGAAAAGTTTTACTTGCAGCTAATTTTTTTTTTTTTTTTTTTGGATTTAACTAATAACTGAGGTTAATTTGCACTATTTTCTTTTTCATAAATTATTTATCAGTTTAGAGTTAGAGCAATTTTGCTTTTGCTTTTATATCAAATAAATTACCAAATATACAAATAAATTATCCAATTTCATCGAACTGGATTTCAACACCAATTGCCAAACTGCTGCAACTTGGCAAATGTTCGCATTTAGGGCCTAAAATACGCATGCTCAATATTTAATTGGCCCAAATGCGGTGCGGCTGAGTCAATAGGGGAATACCACAAGGCTTTCATGTTGATCAGTGTAATGAAGCTTGCTGGCAAAGCCAAAAACTCGCACAGGTTTCACATTGACTAACTAACTAACTAACTGGGTGACTATTCTCTCTCTCTCTCTCTCTCTCTCTCTCTGTCTAGCTAGCTGTCTCGCTCTTGTGCAGACAATTGTTTTCTTTACTGTGTTTGCATTGTATTGTTGCTGTGGCTGGTTAGCCGCTTTGGCTTGATAGGGTTTTTGGTTTATTAAATTTGTGTGCGCTTCTCGTTTGCTGTATAATTGCGCACAGGCGCTGGCATTGCGTATACGCCCTGTAAAGTAGTTTACAAAATGAAATTGTAAGCTAGCTAGGCAAGCGCCAAACAACGAAATTAATTTTTCTTTAGCCGCAAAATTGAAACCGAGCAACGAGCCGGCAAAAGCGTGGCAAATTTACACACCATTAAGTAGTTTACACACACAGGGTAAAAGAGAGAGAGAGGAAAAGAGAGGGAGATATATGCAGACAAGGTGTGGCACAGCACAAGTGGAGCAATAAAAGTGTGCCGCACACACACACGCACACACGCACACACCCGTAGTAATTTGATATTTTGCTGCTGCAAATGGCGGCATGTGTTGCCTGATGGCGCGCATAACAATGGCATAAAATGCAAAAGGAAGCTCTAATATAATAAAACGCAAGTGTGTGCGTGTATGTGTGTGTTTGTATTGAGCAAACTATTCAATCCGCTCATTTCATTAAGTTACGCACAGCACTCGATGCTGACGTGCAACATGGCGTGGCGCTTTATGCGCCGCATAATGAAGTGACACTCGCCTGTGTGTGGGTGTGTTTCTGTATTGATATGCTAATCGAGGCAACGTGTTGTCCTGGCCATGTCCAACAGCCGTGGCAACACGTGACTTGTCTCTGTGCTGCTGCTGCTGCTGCTGCTGCTTTTTTTGCTTAATGGCCAAGACAAAGCACAGCAAATGGCAAAAACGCGCTGGCCATGTTGTTGTCATTGCTCTCATTCTTCTCGCTACTCTTGTTTGAGGTGGGCTGCACTATTAAGCGCATTATTTAGTTTCGCCCCAAACAGCAGCAACAACAATAGCAACGACAACAACAATAACAACAGATAAGCACGCTGACCAATGCCTGTCTTTGCCAGCATTTGACTCTGTGCCTGGCTTGCGTGTGTGTTAGTCTCTGTGTGTGTGTGTGTGTGTTTAGCACACGTCTAAAGTGCCCTTAAGTGCCCTGGGGATCTGTGTGGCATTACATGCTGCGGCGTCAGTGGCATTGACAAAGCCACATAAACGCCAACACCTACAAAACACGCAAACAACAACACGGACAGCGACTACGAAGCGCAGCTCGCATTGTTGTTGGCCTCGTTGACCGACGATACCCTGTACTCAATTGCAAATGGAATGTGGTGAAAGCATTGACAACATGCTGTTTTGTTTGCAAAACATTCATAAAAATAATTAAAGGGAAATGTCTTTCTTTTTTTGTCCATATTAATTAAATTTAAAATAAAATAAAATGAAAATCGATTCAGATTAATTTCTAAGTGCGCTTTTAAACGAATTTATCAGAGTATTAAAAATCAGAGGTATTCTTATAATTATAATTTTCAAACTGCCACCAGTCAAAAATCATAATTAACGATCTGGGTCCGTCTCTTTTGCCAAATAAATTAAAAGAAAATAGACTCGACAATTTCTCCACAATGTATCTGAGTGTCATTAGAAATTCAAGTTTACTTTAAATGCAAGATATCTTCAACTTGTTCACCCAAAATCGATTAATATCGATTATAGACATTTATCAACATTCAAATAACAAAGATCTAAACAACATGGCTAGCAAAAGGAAGCATTTAAGATTAACTCAACTATTTCTATCCCTTAACTTCACAAGCATATCTTGAATGTTTTTTTTTTTATGAAAAATAAAATAAATTGCATTGGAAGCATTTGAAGCATTAAGAAGCACAATCAGCCATTTACAGGGTATATTCCTGTTGTTCACACCCTACCTTTGTTACCAGGTCTAGCTGGACATTAGCGTGCACTTTCATACAATCGATTAAAAGACAAACGCTGCGCAGCTTAGCCCTGGCCCCTTAAACCCTCGGCCCCCAACTTGCCCCTGCCGCTGCCTGCTGCCCCTGCCCCAACTGGCGCTCTTTAGCTTTTTTTGTGCTAGGCTACTTTGTGGCTTGTTTGTTAATGTTTTGAACAAAGCTGCCAAAAAAAAAAAACATAAAAAGAAGACAAACAAAGCTCGATTGACAACGGAATATATATGTACATATAACTAAATATAGTTTATGCATATTCCGGGGCATCTAATTAATTCGTGTAGGTCCGCAGCAAGTTATGGCTTTTAATAAACAGACAGCTGCTAAGCTGGGCGCCGAGAATTCTTTGGCATAAAAATAAAAGCGAACGACGCAGCGAATGCAATTTTGTCTTGTCTGTTGTGGCTGGGTACACGAGTATTACTCAAAAAGGAATTAACTCGACGGCCCCCAAAAACGAGCTTCGAGCAAATGGGCGAAGACCAAATCAAAAAGTAGCCAGGACTTATGGCATTTGTTGTTGTTGTTGTTGTTGTTGTTGTCGCTCGTTATTGGGCCGTGCACGTTAATCCTTAAATCTGCCCAAGTGCTAGCGAGTGCTGGCAATGGGAAAAAAACCAGATTGTTTGCCTTGGACGAGCAGGACTCAACGCAGCACACACACAAACACACAAACACACACACAGACACACTCGCACACACGCATTGTAAGGCATTTTGCGTACTTTGTACATTGTGTGTGGCATGGCGTATACGCAATATGGCTCCACTTTCGTTTTAATATGAATGCTAATAGGCTAAGTCTGGATTTCAGCACAGCAAACCCACCGCTCGGTGTCCCCTGTCCCGATGCTTAAGCCTAGACGCATTGCTCGAAATGTAATTTCCCACAATTTTTCCTCACTTTGCGTACACACACACACACAACAGTCAGGCAGACAAAAGGACCAGTAGTGGGTGAACTGAGCGGGAGGCAGGAGAAATGGTGGCCAGGATGCGACTCTGGACAATATGGCACTGAAGGCTACAACGCACAATGCCGGGACCATTTTTATCGCTTTTCATGAATGCTGTGACCGGCTTATGTTTTGCAGTTAACCAAAAGTTGGTGCCAAGGCAAAGCAGCCCGGCTGCCTGAAGTGCCAGCTCCTCCTACTGCTCCTGCAGGTCCTGCTGCTCCTTGTGCTGCTCGGCTTTCACAATTTTTTTTTCTTTCGGTAGTATTCCCATTGCCATTACTTGTATCGCTTGGCCTTCTTGTTGTTGCTGTGTGTGCTGGCCATTTAATATGGCTTTACTTGGTCCCATTTCCCTCAGCTAGAGATGGCCGCGTGTCCAAATTAGCCAGCTTGACAAGAAGCGATTGCGCTAGTAAATTTTGCAGACACGACACGATCGACACTTATCGATTTCAAAGCCTTAGGGAAATGGCCCAAGCGGATTTCTAATTAATAAGCATTCATATTTATTAGTAGCGATATTAATTTAATACATTTAAGTTCGTAATCCGTAGTATTTTGTCGAGTAGGATAATGTTTTCAAACGTGTAAAGTTTCGTAAGCTTGTAAAAAGTCGAGTTTAATGGCGTTTATTTATTAGACAAGTCGTGTTTAAAATTTACTCATTTTTATAAATTATATTTTTTTTAGAATTTTTTCCAAAAAATACCCTGTACTCCCCCCTTATGATTTTTAGAAAAAAAATTTTTTTCAAAATTAAAAATCTCAAATTTGTATTTTTAATCGATCACGGGTGTCATAATTAGCCTAAAAAAACACTTTAAACAATATTCTGAGGCACTTTATTTTTTTGTCAAAAATCACTCGAAAACATTACAAAATTTTGACATGTAAGCCTCCC